>CAUYON010143237.1:0-11429 GCA_963573935.1 Arctocebus calabarensis | reverse complement strand
TCCGTCAAAGTTCTGTCCCTGGCAGCTCCCGGGAACAGGAAACTTTATTGATGAATGGAACTTTTTTTTGCTTTTCTTAATTGAATTAAACAGCACACAGGGACACCTCTTCCTGTCCATTAAAAAGGTCTCTGCAGATGGGACAATTACGCCCACACACTCCTTGGCTCTGCCTCATTCAGAGGATGGCACCTACTACCCATCACCCAGCCCCCTCGGGCACACAGGCACCAACCTGATTTTGTTTACAATGCTGCAATTTCTTTCTCGTCCCGAAGATTATTATTTGCCTGACAAACTACACTGTTTTTACCCGGCCAATATGAATAAACAAGCATTATGTTTCCTCTCGGGGGCAGAGAGCCTGGTTAAATGAATCAGAAAACCCTAAAAAAGATTGTCCAGTAGCTGATGGACTGAGGGTAGACAATTACTCAAGGGCCAGCTGTAAGGAAAACAGATGGCATGTGAGCGCTATTAACATGGGCTTTCTCCGCGTGGGCAAAGGCAGAAAGGGCCGGTTACATGTTCTGACACAGAAACCGCCACGAAATGGCAGGCAGAGAGGCTGCATGGTGCAAGGCTCAGGTCCGTGGATGAACAGATGCTTACGATTACAAGCGAACGCTGGATTAAGTAATTTTAAAGCAGAAGCAGCCCAAGTAACCCTGTAGTGAATGGCAGGGAACAGGGTTGATAGCCACACTGGCTGCCCCTCCACGGCTCCCTGAAATGGGGGGAAGACCAGGCTGACTCCAGCTGGACCGTGGGCCTTACCCAATGCCAGGTAACACTCTAAGAATCAGTGCCTTCCCCCCTAACTGGAGAGACCGCAGAAGCAAGAAAGATGACTTAACCCATTTAGGACATGAGAGCTTCACAGAAAGAGACCCGGAGACTCTGAACTCCATCAGTCAGCCACCTGAACCTGGAAATATGCTCATTCCAGCCGCTTAAATGCCTTTAAACAATTCAGACATGAGGATAATCTATCCTAATTCTTTTCTGCGGTATTGACACTATTGACCACCCCCAATCCACAGCACTATCTCGTAAATCAACATGGGACTAAGCCAAGAAGAAAGAATGTGATAAAATGCCACTTGGGCCCCTATGAATCATCAGACTGAGGAAGGCAGGGCAGTCAACTGCAATGAGAATTGGACTTCTCCACGCAGCCATGACTGTCACGGCCTACCTCCCTGATGTTTCCCAAATTCATAACAATCATCCCCCTTCAGGATCATCCCCCTTTCCTGCAGGGTCCCCTCTTCCCCGGGTGACTCTCTGCACTGGGAATCACTTTCTAATTAAAGACAGAAAGGGTTGATCTGCAGGTTTCAGTTCAATTGCTTTCGATCTGAAGACGTCCACGGTGAGCAATGGCTTCATTTACCAGGAATTACCCTTTGTACAAACCACTTCACTACTTAAAACAAACCGCATGGATCATCATTAAGTGGGAAAAATTACCCATCTTCAGATATTGACAGTGGCACGGCCCACTTCAGAGGCCCCGCTCCCCCCTGCCCCACATACCTTTCATGTGGATTTTAAGCATTTAACTTAGTTTTAAATTTAGGCTGATAAAAAGGTTCCGAGTGGACAGGACTGGGCAGATGAGAAGCTTTGGGAGATGCTGATGGAGGTTTAAGAGCAGAGAAAACAAAGTTAATATGCTACTGATCCTCTGGGGGAGTTAATCTCAGTGTGGGGAGAGCACAGCTCTGGGGAGAATCTGGGGAGCAGGTTGCATCACAAAATATAAACCCCCTCATCTGGCCTGTCTATATGCTTACCATACCTTACCAGGAGATGGGGAGATGGGTGCTCTTTCCTTTACCCCCAATGACTTAGGATGGAAATAAATAATCTTTTGTGTTTTTTGTGGGTTTTTAAATTTTGTGTGTGTGTGTGTGTGTGTGGTTGTTTTATATTATTCACCGTAAGGAAAACAAAACAGGTTCCCTTTTGCCGTAGCTTGCAGCCAATGCCCAAACGTGGAATTTGTATTCAGAATTTCTCCCCAAAGCAACCGTGTTTTAATGAGTACCCACTTTGGAACTCTGAGAAGATTCCGTATTGAGGAGAAGCCAGTTGGAAGTTTAGTTTCAAGATGAAGACAGAGACCAAAGCCACAGCAAGGTGTAAGGAAGGGAAGCTGACGCAGAGATGCTCCCTGGGCAGCAAGATTGAAGCCAGCTGCTCTGGGGAGCACTTGCCCCTTCCATCTGAAAGTGGTCCACAACCCTAAGATGCATGGTGTAAAGTCCAGGGATATAAACGTCTATGCTTGTGTGGGTGTGAATGTGTGTGTGTGCAGCAGACACACCAGAAGGACCCCCCAACCTTAGGCCATCTTGCACTTCCAAACTGGGGTGACATCTCAGATGCTGGGGAAGAGAGGAGAGGGTCAGGTGGGGGGAAGAAACGGAAACTGTACAAAAACAGTGACCTAGAGGAAAGTTACTGAGAAAAACAAATAAGTGAAACAGAATACATCTAATAATGTAAACGCCAAAGCTGCCTCCTCATTGGCCTGAGTGATTTGTGGCAAAAGGGTTACGTCCTTTATACTTGGTCATTCAGAGCAGCCTGGGACGCTCAGGCACCCCGACAGATGTTTTGTTTTTATGAGCTGTCTTGTAGATAGATCCGGGAAAATTTAGGAAGAAAGATTGGATGTTAGTGCTGAGACAAAGAAAGCATATGATGAAATAATTTTCCTTAGCTATGAGATAAGCACCGTGGCAAACTTCATGCCAGGAAAATGTATTTCAGAGAAGCCTCGATAGCCCCTGATCAGTGCTTGCGGATTTATAAAAACAGAAGGATGAATGCTTCCAACTAGTTGTACGTTAATTACTTTCTCATGTGATTGGTGATTTGGATGACAAAGATTTCTGAAACATTCTTTTTTCTATATGATTATAAAACAAAACTATTTCCAATGAAGATGTCACTTATCACAAGTACTGTCTGCCTCATTTGATCAACTTACTTGGAGAGTACAGCTTAGCCCTCCGTTCCTCAGAATTAGACAGAGAACCAATAATAGTTATGGATTATTAGCGGATAAAAAATGTTGTGGCAGGGTATGGGCAGAAGGCATATACATTTTATCAGTAAGGAGTATGTGGAGATTAGAGTGCTGTTCCACACTCTTACTCAGCCAACTGTATGGGTTGCTGAATAAAAGCAATGATATGAGAATTCTACACAAATTGTAATGACAGTAAGGGCCAGGAGACAGGACCCCAAGGTACAGTTCTTCTACCTACACAGTGAGCTTCCAGGAAGGGTGAAAAGGCACGGCTAGAAAACCTGATTCTGAATAAGACAGGGCAAATAAATGTCTGCCTGTGTTACACTTCAGGCATTTAGTGAAACTCACATGAAATACACACACACACACACACACACACATATATACCTCATTCCAACATTACATGAAAGCATCGCCTTATAAATGCTCTCACCGAAGGCATTACAAGCCCTTTCCAGAGGGGTGGGTGTATGACGAAGAACATCTAAAACTCCCCCTCTACCTATCTTCATATGGAACCATGATGCTGATTTAATCACTTCTGAATATTTGTTATGGCTGCCAATATTTCCTTTGAGCCTCCCCTTTCCAGAGGAGGGGTGTTTTCCCTCGTGGGAGAGACTGCTAAAAAGAAACTGAGAACCCTCGCGTTTTATCCTATGCACTTCTTCTTACAGCAAGAATAACCTCTCACTCAAAGTAACCGTCTTCTTTCCTAAGTTGTGGCTCAATGAGCAAACCAATTTCCTAATTGAGAAGGGAGAAACGTGGATGTATCTTAAATAAAACAACACACAAAGAAACTGTGAGAAAAACTGAATACCTCTGCTATTCTACTTGTTAGGTAATGCCATTCAAATTGATTAATAAATAACACGAAAGAAGTGAATGTAGGGGGCAAGGGATCAACTCATATTAATAATTTTATTAAATCCAACAGAGGCTTAGCAGCTGTAGAAATGCTCATTATGATTCTCTTCTAGTAGAAATAACTGGTGTAAAATGCACGCGTGCACACACACACACACACACACACAGCAAAGGCACAGAAATGGTACAAGGAGATGAGTCAGATCATATGTTATCAATAGTCTCTTGGGAAATGTTTCCTGGAACCATTTACTTAATGGGACATGGGCTCAAACAATATCTAAAAGAACAAACTATTTTCTTCCCAAGGTATGGAAAAGAGAAAAAAGGCTGTTCTCAAAAAGCCTTGCAACAGAAAACACACCAAAGAAATATTTTCTGGAGGCAACCGATTTGATAACGAATTACCCACGTGTGCAAAGCAGAATCCTGACATTTTATGAAGATATATATTCCTTCAATGCAGGTGGAAAAGGAGGGTCTTTGGGAACAATGTCACTCAACTCTTGCCAAGGAAGTTCTGTTACGCACACAGCTTGGCGAATGCTACTCCTGAAATGAGCCCATGGAAAAACAGATAAAATGACTCTGCTCATTGTAAACTCTTCATGAGCAGCGTGGAAAAGGGAAAAGGGTCTCTAGCGGCTTGACTAGCCCCTTCAAACCCTGTCTGTAACCATGGCCCTGGCCGGTGACCGAGAGCTGGTCTGGGGAGCTATGTCCCAAGCCCCCCTCAAGAAGCAGCCCTTATAGTAAAGAGGGAAAGAGAGTCCCGGGGAAACACCCAGAGAAAGACAGAGTGCCACATCAAAAGACTCTGAAATGCACGCTGAACGGAAAATAAAGCAAACACAGAATCCTTTGGCAAGATCATCAAGGAGGGGGGGAAGGGAGGCGGGGGGACAAACAGCAAAAAAGAAAAAAAAAAACCCTTCCAGATGCCAACAAAGACAGCACCCTCAAAGGTTCACCTTCAAGGCAGCATTGCCAGTGAGTTTGAAGGCAGATTCCGAGGCTCGCAGGCTCCCGAAATCCAATCGCTCCGATCCTGTGCGGCTGAGGGTGCGTGCAGCACCCCACCAACTTAAGACAACAAAAATACTACACACACACACACACACACAGCGGAATTAAAACTACCTGCCCCTGAATGCCCCACTCCAAACTCTCAGCGTCAAAGAGGTCTTAGGCTCGGATCGCCACCAGACGCGCTGACCCGGGAAAGATGGTACTGAAGGGAAGGCAGTTTTCCATTTCAAACTCCCGGTACCCAGGCTCTCGGAATCGGGCGTTGAAAGTATTTAGACAGACGCAAAAAAAGAAAAAACAGATCCGCGAGCGAGGCGTCCGGGCCCCCATCCCCGCAGCCAAGCGCAGGCTTCAATCCACGCCTCTGGCCCCAGTGCAGACGCGCGCAGCCCCCAGCCACGCAGCGAGGGAAGCCTCGCGCCTTACCTGCTGTAAGTACATGAAAGTCAAGGCACACGAGAGCTGGGGACACATGCCCACGTTGGGGAGAGCCACGCAGGTGGCCCCCGTCAGAGGATGCTGCATCCTGTGTCTCTGGCGACCGCCGAGCCCGAGTGGGGACGCGCGCATGCAATCACGTTGCTCTTTCCCTGGTCGCTACGATTTTTTTTTTTCTTTTTAATTTTGCTGATTATCTAAATCAAACACCGGTGGGGCTTGCTCTCTCTCCTCTCTCTTTCTCTCTCCCTCTCCTCTCTCCCTGCTTTCTCTCCCTCCCTCCTCCCCCCACCGCACCCCTGGAGCCCCTCCTCCCTGGCTCTGCTCGCCTTGGGGTTTGCTAGATCGCTGCGTTCCTGTGGCTCCAACTGGGGGACGGGAAACTAGTTGGTCTCCTTTGAGGCCGGATAGCTCTTCTGGGTTGTTGGGGTTTGTTGTGGGGCCCCCACAAACTGGAAGGCGCCCCCCAGCCCCACGTCCCGGTGTAGGTGGGGAGAACTAGCAAAGGTAACTTCTCTGAAACCGGAGAGGGTGGGAAGTTCCCCTCCCCCAGACGCGGAATAGAAGGTAGAAGGGGGGGGGGGAGACGGGGAGAAGGGATGGAGCGAGAGAAAAAGGGAAAGAGAAAGAGACCGGGAGGAGAAGGAAGGAGGGGGAGAGATTTTGACTCACGCCTGAGCCTCACTCCGTTGGTGCTGGTGCCGCCCGTGTCCTCATTTGTCAAATCGCTCCAGCGCCAGGGTAATTGTGTTCCCCCCTCCCCTTTGCCTTTTTCTTTTTAAAGAAAAAAAAAAAAAAAGCAAAACAAAACAAAAGAAAACCCCCGCGATTCACCAAAATTTAAACTGATCTGCTAAAAACCTCAGCGGGCGAGCCAGCGAGCGAGCGCCCCACATCGCCAGCAGCTGGGCGAGCCGGACAATTACCGTGATTGCCCAGCTGGGACCCAGAGTCACCGATATTGGTAGCTGTTTGTCTGCCGCGACTCGTTTGGCAAAAAATAAAGAAAGAAAGGAACACAGGGAAAAAAGGGATTTCCCCTCGTGCCGAGACGCCAGAGGGGCCGAGGGCGCGCGGGAGGGAGAGGGGGTCCCGCGCCCCCCGGCAGGGCAGGGCAGCCCAGCGGCGACGCACCCCGAGGCTCTTGGGGCGCAGCTTTTTTCGCTCGCGCTGCGCCTTGGTTGGGCAAGCAGCTCGGAGCACAGCAAACAGCCCCCGAGCCGCTCAGTGGGAGAAACCGCCCAGGCTGGCGTGGAAATCAAGCCTGTTGGACAGGGCGCAGGCAAGGGGGCTTCTCTGGGCCTAAAATCCCCGCTCTCCTCACATTATAAATGCACAGGGTAGGGAAGTCCCCTGTTTTAGGAGAGATTACGCTGTCTTCCGTTGCACCGAGCAAATTACAATGGTTGTGTGTATTTTATATTTATGTTTTTCTTGCCTGGCCAGCCTTCCTGGGCCAAATTCACATTCTCCCCTCTCCTTTATTTTATGTAGTGATAATTATTCATTAGTAGATTTTGTTAGTCTTTATGCAATAAAATAGGATGTGATCTGTAAATCAAAATGGGTCCCCATTGTGGGGGGGTGGGGGTGGGATATATACTGGGCAATAGTAAAATCATGATCTGGAATAGTGGCCATATTTTTCATAGAGATTTTGATTTAATGATTAGAATTTGTTCACCGTTTTCAAAGCAAGAGGTCGACTGTCTGAACAGCATCTTTTGGGGGGTGTCAAGTGAAGACCTGTCACTGCCCTGCAGGACAGAGCCACCCCTGAGAGAAAATGGGGTTCCCTCAAGAAAGAACATTTAGGGAAGGACCCTGGGACAGGCCACCAGGGACACTTCCTTTGGGGCTCACCTGGATATTCTCAGCCAAAGGAAGGCTTATGAACGGAGCTCACAGCTACACACACAACTCACTTTGCAAGCTAATCAAAATGCTCTCTGGAGTAGAGGAAACTAATTCTTCTACAGCCCTCCTTTTTGTCCTTCTGTTTTGAAGAACTATATAAAGTCCTGAGCAAGCCAAACAGCAAGCCCCAACTGCTGTTTCCTTCCACTTTTCATCTTGCAAAACCCATCCCCTTAAAATCCCTGGGGCTTATAAATTTCATCAGTTTAGTAGGGATAAAGTATCATGTTTAACCCTAAATAGAAGTTCATATAAAAAAAAAATTGGGAGAACACAGGCTAGTATTTTGTATGGCTCTTTTAATGGGGGAAGGGGTAGAGCGATTCATTTGAAAAATTCTTCCTCTCTGTTACCTTAGAAATCATATTTGTCAGCCAAGCTCTGATTTACGAATAAACTGATGCCCTCTTTCTTTCTTTTCTTACTATTTGTCTTTTATTATTTCATTTCATTTTGCAATTCACAAAGCCAAAGAGAAAGTCACAAAATACACATGAAATAAAAAAGATCCTGCCTTTCCAATCCTTCCCATCCCTTTCCCATTCTGTTTTTATTTTCTTGCCTCAAGCAGTTTGCTGTACTGAAGGGTTCACGCTGCTTTCCTTCATTTCTTCCCCCTCCATTTCTTCCCCTTCCCACTCCTTCCAAGTGGCAGTTTGACACTTGGCATTGGGAAAGCCTGCAGATACCCCAAGAAGAGGACAGAATTTTTTCTTCAGCTCATTTTCTGAAGAAACATGATAAATAGTACACGGCACTTTAATAAGACCGTATCTGAATGGTTTAATGAAAAACAAATACATGATGTAAAGGACCAATAACTGCTCTTGGCTGCGTGGGTTTTCTGGTCCATTTTCTTTCCAAAGTTGGAAACCTTCAGCGGTGATTCTGTTCCTACAGATTCATTTTGCAAAAACGGCTCAGACTTTCCCTTAAACATAGGACTTCACAGGCACGCTGGAAATCTACAAAGTAAAACAATGGGATCCAGACCTTCTATATCCATGTCAAAATTATTTGGAGCCAAGCTCTGTTCTCTGGACAACCAAGCCTCAACATCCCTCCACAAGTCCAAACAAGCGCAATCACAGCCAGAGGAATACATGTGGAAACCCACATCAAAGAGTGCACACAAACTTTTAACCATTGATGTTACTGGTGCCTGTAGGAATAGAACATTCAGTGCCCCCAAATCGAATGTTAGGACCATGTCCGCAAACGTCGCTTACTTGATGACAAAACTTTTCCAGTCTTTTATGCAGCCTCTGGGGATACTGAATTTGAATTTTATCTCAGCAGAAGTTAGGACCATACCACTGACTTGAGAACAATTCTGCTACATCAATAAATAGGAGAACCAGGTCAAGAAAATCCTCTTGACTCTCTCTACAAAAAATTGGCAGATGCTTAACTTGGGTGCATAGATTGTGTGCTCATTCAGAGACCACCTTACCGCCTTTCCGTCACAAGGACACGTCATTGAATGGTTATAGAGACCCTGTAGGAAGCTGAAAGAGTGCAGGAAAAGTAGCTGGAAGAATGCCACCTTCAAATGGAACTTTTTTCTTTTCTTTCATTCCCCAAACTTGCCAGCTATTTAAGAGAGGAAAATAAATAGGATTTTGTTTGTTCTTTTCTCTTTTCATAATTCCTTATTATAACTCTGTAATGCAGTTAAAATAGCAGACATTTTGCTAAAAGATCTTTTCTATGAGAGTTGTCATACCTCAGAGGAAGAAAGACTCACAGTAGACAGATAGAAGGGCTTCTTGATCTTAAATGTGATTAGCTGTACTGGGGTCAGCTCAGTAGCGATGCCAAGATATGGTTTAGGAATATTTTACTCTCATTTCCGACTTTAACATGGGCAATTGCGTATTCTCGGACTTTAATTAAAGTGAGAAGGAAAGTATCTTTAGAAAAATTTATTACTTATCTCTATCACAAGCTCTTTGCTCGACTGACTTGTTCAAACACTTGAGTGATATTTACTTACTGTTGATCTCATTCGGGGCACTGTACTGATCCCTAGGTCTGTATCAATGGGAGAGGACAAACAAAGATCCCTGACTTCAGAGTTTGCATTCTAGTGCTGGGGGAGGGAATAGAAAACAAACAATACAGGTAAGAATTAAGTACACTGTCTGGTATAACAGAAAGTGATGAGTGCTATGGAAAAAAATAAGAGGCGGGTCAGGAGATAAGAGAAACTAGGAAAAGTCAAGTTGCAGCGAAATCTGTCTACAAAGTGTGCTTGTTCAGAAAAATGCAGCTTCAGCTTCATAAAAGTTGAACAACCCCCACCCGCCACCCCCCACCTTGCACCCTTGCTCCTTCTAAACTAATTACCAACCTTCAAATCTAACGCAGATGTTTCCTGGGTTATGAGGGGACTACATTTGGATAAATTCCATTGTAAGTTGAAAACCTCATGCTTTTGACTTATGTTTTCAACTTGCAATGGGTTTTCACAGTGTAACCCCATTCTATGTTGAAGAGCGTCGGCACGTGAATTCTGGGGTTCTCTTGGGTCAGTCTCCTTGGGCAGTTTGACACGTCCAGTGTGCACCCTATGCTGGCTGCTTGGCCTCTAAAATGAGATTTCGGCCCCTGATGTCTTAATGTTACTCTGCAGAAGCTCCATTTCTCACAGTTCTCCAAGAAAAGTCACGTTCATGGCATGGAGGTGCAGGGCCCAAGACGTGGTAGTCTTGACATGATCACAGCACCCCCCTGGCCCAGTAAAGGGCTGCATCTCAGGTAGAACCAATTACAGGCATTCAGGGACAACTGTTTTGCATGTAACATCAGGATTGGGGCTGAAGGTTAGAATCCGCTTCTGTGTGAAGCACCCTCTGAATCCTCTAGCTTTCCAGCCTGGGTGTGGGTTGTCAATGAGCCCAGGGCCAAAAATGAGCCATGCTTGCAAGACTACAAACACAGGGTATGGCTCCTACGACAAAAGCACTTTTCAAAATTCTATCGGTTGTGAGCGGCACCTGTGGCTCAAAGTAGCAGGGGACTGGCCCGGTACACCAGACGTGGTGGGTTCAAACCTGACCCCAGCCAAAAATTGCAACCCCCGCCCCCCCCAAAAAAAACAAAAAAAATTCTATCTGTTGTTTAGAACAGATCACCATCATCTTTAGCCTGCAAAACTGACATTGATTAATATACAAAAGCAACCAATGAATGAATAAAATAGGCACCAGTAATATCTAGAGTGGACGTGGCTGTTGAGAAATGAGAAATCTGAAACACGGATGATGGGTGGGAACATTGGTACAGTCCTGGACATGGTGCTCATTATCAACATCTGAGCCATGCGTATCCCAAACTATTCCCATTGCAGGCATGTGTCCTGCTGAAATATATGAGGTAGGCGCAGAGACACGTGAACAGGATATTCACTCCAGTATTGCAAATATACTTGACCCTTGAACAAGAAAGGGTTGAACTGTGTGGGTCCACTTATATACCGATTTTCTCTGCTTTTGCCAAGCCTGAGGCAGCAAGGCCAACCCCTTCTCTTCTTCCTCTTTCTCTTCCTCTTCCTCAGCCTACTCTACATGAACATGATGAAGATGGAGAGCTTTATGATGGTCCACTTCTGCTTAATGAATAGTGAAAATATTTTATCTTACCCTTATCATTTTCAATTAACTTTTCCCCTCTATTTTATTGTAAGAATACAGTGTGCAATACAGATAACGCCCCAAATATGGGTGAATCAACTCTTTATGTTATCAGTAAGGCTTTCACTCAACACGAGGCTATTAGTAGTTAACTTTGGGGATAGTCAAAGGTTATATGCAAATTTTCAGCTGCACAGGGCAGTAGCCCTAACCCCTGAGTTGTTCAAGGGTCAACAGGGATGAGAAATAACAGGAGATGAGTAGAACTAAATATGGCTCATGCTTGCAGTGTACCTGTTAAAAAGAATAAGGGGCATCGATGTCTTCCCTTGCAAAAATCTCTAAGAACAATTTTTTTTTTTTTTGCAGTTTTTGGCCAGGGCTGGGTTTGAACCTGCCACCTCTGGCATATGGGGCCGGTGCCCTACTCCTTTGGGCCACAGGTGCCACCCAGAGCCATTTTAATGTTTTAAGTTAAAATTTTATTTGTTTTT
>CAUYON010143231.1:0-10253 GCA_963573935.1 Arctocebus calabarensis | reverse complement strand
TATAGTGATCAAGAAAATGCCATGAAGGCTATCTGTAACAGTATGATCAAAATATTTCTGATTGTATATGAAGCACATTGTGCCCTATGATTGCACCAATGTACACAATTATGATTCAATAAAATTATTTAAAAAAAAAAGAAAAAATCAAACAAACAAAAACAAAAACAAAGAACACTGTATTAAGGACCCTGAATCTGCTTAGCCTCTCCTTAGACTTTTTAAAGGCTGTTTTGTAGAAATGCAGTTTATCCTCAGGTGTGAACTTCATGTCCTGCCACCTTCCCAAACTGCTAGTATTAGCTTTTGCTATAGACATTTCTGAATTTTCTATTTTAATAATTACATGACATATAATTAAGGAGAGTAATACTTCTGCCTTTCCAACGTATATGTCTCTTGTTTGTTTTTTCTTGTTGTGCTGACTAGCATTCCAGTACAATGCTAAATGTTGAATTAAAGTCGTGATAGATACATTTATTTTTCTTGTTCTTTCTTTTTAAAAAAATGCTTATGCATTTTTCCCCATTTAGGATGATGTTTGATTTCTCATTTTGTTGATAGCTTTTTCATTTTGCTAAGTTAAGGAAATTTCCATCTAATTGCACTTTTCTAAAAGTTTTTAATGATTAATATATTTTGAATTTTTCTATTTTTCTCAATATATATTGTGACAATTTCATATTTTCCTAGTAGTGATCTGAGAAAGCAAACAATAGCAAAAAAATCCAAGAGATCATTTTCTTATTTCAAGGAAACTGTCTAAAGAAAAAACATTTTCTAGGGATTCCTTAGAGTTTAGGATGTTGCAGAGTGTTTTGTTGAACCTATTAAACAGTGTACCAGATATGCCCAGAAAAGATCATTTCCTAATGAGGATGGGTACTGTTTAAACTCAGACAGGGACTGAACCTGACACACTAGACTAAATGTATTTTCTTAAGGGAGGCAGATACTCTGTCTTCATATAATAACATTTGTTGTCTTTAATCCTGTGTAGCTTGGTAATACACACTTGATCCTTAAACATTGTGAGAGTTAGAGGGGTCAACTAACAACATGGTTGAAAATCCACATATAACTTTTGACTCTCCAAACCATGACTGTCAACAACCTACTGTTGACCAAAAGTCTTACTTATAAAACTACACAATTAACAAATACCTTGAATTCTATATGTATTATATGTTATATTCTTATAATAAAGTAAGATAGAGAAAATAAAATGTTATTAAGAAAATCATAGGGTGGCACCAGTGGCTTAAGGAGTAGGGTGCTGGCCCTATATACTAGAGGTGATGGGTTCAAACATGGCCCTGGCTAAAAAAAGATGCAAAATAATAATAATATAATAATAATGAAGAAGAAATCATAAAGAAGAGAAAATATATGTATTATTCACTAAGTGGAAGTGGATCATTCTAAGGGTCTTCATCCTCATCATCTTCACACTGAGTAGGCTGAAAAGAAAGGGGAGGGGGCTGTCTTGCTCTCCAGGATGGCAAAGGAAGGAGAAAATCCACATTAAGTACACCTATGCAATTTGAGCCCATGTTGTTCAAGGGACAGTTGTATAGGAAAAAATATCCTTTAAAACCAAGAAATACCAGAGATTACTTTGGTTCTACTGCTGACTTGATCCCATTTAACCTCATAGTATTCCAGTTTGTTCTAGCTGTATTAAATAGAAATAAGTCACATTCATGTGATTCATATGATTCATAGTATTACTCAAATGATTAACCTTAATAATGATTATGACAGTTTTAAATTGATAAGAGCAATAGTGATTTTTAAAAAATTGTTTGGACAGTGGAGAGAAGAAACATTAGTGAACCTTATAAAATAGGTATGGTGGGGTGGTGTGGTGGTGGAAATAACACAAGATTGAAGGAAGTAGATGTTGAAGGGCAGAAAATAACTACAAATCCAGGGACAGAGGTAAATCAGTCCATCTACCTTTTTTTTTTTTAAATAATTGGTGGTAGAATTATTGTTCCAGGAGAATTTTAGTCAAACTCCTCTGTATATTTTCTTTGTCTCTCATTCTACAGATGTTTAATTAAGCAAAAGGTATGAGACACACCAGCCAGGATGCTTCTGGAGATACAAAGGCAACTCCAGAATTCAGCTGCTCAAAAATTAATTCACTGAAAACTCCTCAAAGCCAGGATGTTCAATAAACTCACAGGCAGCTCAAGCAATTTCAGTAATGGAAGAATTGTTTTGGAGATTGACATGTAGCTTATAAGTATTAGGTAGAAAGAATGAAAAAAATCTTTATTAAAAAAAGGAATTAATGAAAAACTAATTAAAGTTTTATAAGAAACTTTCTCCTCAGCTCAAACTGCCAGTATTGAGACCTGGAGACTTCACTGTACCAACGGACTGTCAGGGTGATACAGCAGGAATAACAAAGCAGCAGGTCAGGAGGGAGAACAATCACACTCCTGGCTCCATTTCCTCGCGTGGCAGTCGTGAAGAGCAGCTCCAGGCTTAGAATGGTGAGTCCTTCGGGAGGATCTGGGCTTTATCAAATCGTGTGGTTTGCTCAAAATTTCTCAGATTCTTTATCCATGATAATTCATCTCATCCACTTAAAAAAATTAAAAATATGTTCTCTCTGTTCATGTTTTCAGCTGTCAGTTTATTATTTCCCCCATTGTACACTCCCACTTTGCCTGACAGTTGCATAAAACACAACTATAGGCACCTAGTGGAGAAAATGTGGGAGCAAACTCATTCACTTACAAATTCACGCATTCTCCATTCATAAGTGAGACATTTTCTGTAGGAGCTAAATAATGGAATGGTAAACAAAGGCAGGTATGACCTCTACTCTAAAGAAAATTTGGCTTGAAAGTGAAGTCATTTAACAGAAAAGGATTTTATTTTATTTTTTTATTATTATGTTTTCTTTTTGTTTTTGTTTGTTTGTTTGTTTACAAAAAGAATTTTAAATAATGGAAACTGTTTGAAATAACTCTATGCCATGGCAAACATTTTTCTTTGGTCAGTCTCATCTTCAATCTCAGCTCCATTCTCCCTTGCTCACCTCCCACAAAAGTCCTGTACTGAACCTGTTTCTCTGCACTCTTTGCAGTTGGGAGAGGGATGAGGCCCAGTTCCTGATAAGGAGGTGAAAGGATAAAGATCCAAGGACCTTTTTTTTTTAATTTTCTGTTCTCTGGATAAAATATAAATGTATAACTAACAATGATTCAGCCATGATGTAATCTTAGGTCAACAAAAAATAGTTGAAAGCCATGGTGTCTGATCATGATGGCAGAGAAAATAACGAAAATCCCCTTGTTTTTATGATCATCGAACAGGTAAATCAATGCCAGCAGATTTCCTGTTTTGAATGAAATTAAACCACTATTTCTTGACAATACGGGTAGTCATTTTGATGTTGTTGTTACTTACAGCATATAATTAGATTATACCTCCTAACATACAATAGCTTTCCATGTTGGCTACTTTGAGGAGGATCCGTTTATTCGAGTAGATACATTCTATTATTTGTTTAAAAATTAATCTCATTGTATTATAATCTTTCCTCAAATATCAGCATCGTTTTTTGTCATCACTGGCTCCACAGCAGTGAACAAAGATGCTCTGTCCCCCCAAATAAGTGTTATTGTTAGTTATATTAAAATCATAACAGAGAAAAATATCTGAATTCTTTTTTTCTTTGATTCATCTGTTGATGGTCTACACAAATGTGGAACTGTGGTTTTTTTCACTTCTTGGGAATGCCCTGGAGGTGCTTTTTTATGGCACTGTCTCTAATGAGTCAATAATCTAAATTGTATTTAGAAGTGCAAGATAACTGAGTTTTGAATAACAGCATTTCCTTTCTTTATGTGCAGAACAGAAAAAGAAGGGGAAAAAAAGTCACCCACTACTCAGCCTTGTAGTTATTAGTATTAGTTCCAGACCCAGTGCAAGTCAAGTATTTTGAAATGTTGGTCCATGAATAATAATGTCACTGAAGCACAATAATTAACAGAACAAGAGAATGCTCCCAGAAGAGGAGACACAGCACCCAGTAGGGAGAGAAGACCTCTCCTTTCAAATGCGTCTGATACCGGATGCTTGAACTTTGATTTCTGAAGGTGGGGGTGAGGTAAAATGAATTACCCTTCATTAGCTATGAGGAGGGAGATGGAGCTTCCCTCTCCAGAGAAGTAGCCTTTCACTGTTGAACTCCCAGCATTCTCTGGTGGATGGCAAGCTAGATTCCCTGTCCTGAATCTGTTGAACACAGGGAGCATTCTTTTTTTTATTTTTTATGACTAGTTATAATTTTCTCTCCTGTCTGTCATCATTGTTGCTATTATTTATTAAATTATGCAGCCCTGCTCATACGCAGAGTTTTGTGGTCAAATTAGCAGCCAGCTGATAATTACATGCCCCTCCGTTACCTTCTGGCAACCCAACTTCAATTTTGGTTGGGCAGCACCCCTAATCATATAACTCCACCCACCTCAATGCCTATAAAGTGGAAAGGCACAGTGTTATATCTTTGCATATGCTGACTGTAATCTGAAGAACAGAATTCCCTGTGTTTATTTATTTATTTATTATTATTTTGTAGTTTTTGGCCAGGGCTGGGTTTAAATCCGCCACCTCCAGCATATGGGGCCAGCGCCCTACTCCTTTGAGCCACAGACGCCACCCTGTGTTTATTTATTTTTATGCCATTCACTATAAAGTAGATTTCAGGCAGTTGATAGGGTTTTCAGTGAAATAAGTATTTGGATTTGGGTTAGGTACAGAGTCAATAAAACAAAAATAAACCTATAAAGAGACTACGGCAAACAGTAAAAATGAAAAGATACAATATGTAAAATTGATATTCTGAGCTGTGTATAATAAGAACTTGCAAAACTTCTGGAAGAGTGATAAATGTATTTCTGTGCGACTATGTGCACCAGGAATGAGGGAAAGGCAAAGAAGACTATTTGACTGAATGTGGAATTCACAAATAAAATTACATAATTATTTAATCTCTCAAAAACCTAGAAAGAAACTATAAGGAGAACTGTAATTTTCTCATAAGATAAACTGTGCTAACTCCAATTGATAAATAAGTAAATATGTAAATAAGTACATAAACAAATACATAAATAAAGCCTGATAGAGACTTTAAAATTGAAAGCAATGGTAAGTGATATCAAAAAATTTAGACAAGAAATATTTCATAATGAGTCACTTCAGCCCTCAGAAAATCTCAGGCACGTATCCATAAAATTTGTAATTTTAAGTTATATAACTTCATGATGAATGCTTGGTGAATTTCATCCAAATTTAACTCCTTAGTAATTAAATGAATAAATTATTTTATGCTATGGGGATTTGAGATATAAGCCTAATAATTTTGGAGGGAGTTTGACAGAATGGTTGATTGGGGTTTTTCGGATTGGCTTAGTATTCAAACTTGAGCCAGTCTTTTTGGACAGGGATTTATAGTATCAGAAATTAATACTCCAGATGATTTTCAGTTGGTAAAGCAAGACCATATTATTGATTTTAGGGAACAAATACGTTTTTAATAGCTTGATGAAAGAAGTTGGGGATGGGAGGGCAAAAATAGAGGGTAGATACATGTAATAGAGATGTTAGATATCAAAACAATCATTTTAACCATGCTATTTTGTTACAGAGAACCTTGGTACTTAGAACAATATCTCACTCCAAAAATATAGTAAGCTTTAGTGTTATCTAATAATAGTTACAATATAAAGCTTTTCCAAAGTCCAAAGCTTTCTCCATCCCTGGGCTTCGGTTCATGTTTGAGCCTACAAAGCACTGACCTATACAATAGCATCACACACACATTCTAGAGAGCGACTAAACCTGCATCTACCTATTTGCTCTTATTTGAACCTGGTAAGGTCTCTGACGCCTTCTTTCCAAACACCATGCACTGGATGACTGTGCTTTAATGGGGGCGTGGGGGGGGGGAGACTTTGTTTATTCATTTATTTATTTTTATTTACATTTTAATTAAAATCATACTTGTATACATTTATGGGATAAAATGTGATGATTTGATATGCATTGTGGAATGCTTAAATCAAACTGATTAACATATCCATCATCTCACTTACTTATTTTTTGTGGTAAGACATTCAAAATTTACACTTAGTTATTTGTGATAACCCTTGGATCCCACAAAATGCCCTCAGTCTTCCCACCACTTACCCTCCCCGCTTCCTCTCCCCTCTCTCACTTCTCCTCTCCCACTTGCTAGACTGTATTTGTATGTTATCATTCCTGTGAGCATGTAAGTTTTTATATATTGGATTCATAATAGTATTCAATACCTTGGATACTTTTTTTCCATTCCTGTGATGCTTTACTAAGAAGAATGTGGTCTGACTCCATCCAGGTAAATATAAAAGAAGTAACGTCTCCACCTTTTTTATGGCTGAATAGTACACCATGGTATACATATATCACAATTTGTTAATCCATTCATGGGTTGATGGGCATTTGAGCTGATTCCACAACTTGGCAATTGGACCTGGGCTGCACTAAACACTTGCTGACTGCCTTTATGCTTTCACTCTGTTGAGTTGGCCATGGTGGTTACCATCTCAGGTGCATCTGTGACTTTCTCTCTGCAGTCTCTAGCATCTTGTACTTCAGCAGCATTTTGTTCATAGAGGAGACACTGGAGCTTTTAAAATATTGTAATTGTTCGTATATTGTACACTCACTACCCATCATTCTCTTTAATGTTAATAATATTGAAAAATTCATCTTTGAATTTACACAACCAAGCAAATCATAAAACATGATCATTGCTTTAAATCATTTATAACAACAAAATAACGAATTAAGGAAGGAAAGGAATAAAATTCAATGAGATTTTCTTAGGAACATCAAGAACAATCTTGTTGCTCACCGCCTCCATTTCTGCATATGTGGGTCCCTGACCAGGAGCACCATCTCTTCCACATTTCATTTGTTTAAACCACTGGGTACCTAATGAGTAATAAGGGTTTTCATTTAAAACCAACTCCTTTCTTATGGCAGTGAAAGAAACCCAAAGCATCGGTGGCACTGGGCAGGTGGAACTATAAGGGAAATGATAACCTAATGAGAATGAGTATATATGATTGAACATAATGAAATGTTTTTAGGCACAGTCAGTAAAAGGCACTGGAGAAAATATAGTTCAATGGTATGGTACAATAAAATGTTCCAACCATTAACCAAAATGGTTCCAACTATTAACCAACTTCCCTCTAAGTGAAGACATCTCCACTGGATGACTGACCTTGAATTAGGCCATTCGTATAATACACAGTGACATAAATTGCCACTATAAGCAAATGAACATTTACAAAGTGGGACATGGGGGAATAGTCACAAAGCTGAAAGTCTAGGCCTTAGAACTTTGTATCTTGTGGAGTTGCTTAAAGTCAGTGAGATGACAAGGAATCTTTGATACTTCCAAAAATAGATATTAATAGCACCATTGTATTTATATGTGCTACTATTCATTTTAATGTATATATATTCTCAAAAGAACCTATGCTTTTAAAAACATAATTAAAGCACAGCATTTAGCATGTATTATATTTTTTTCAAAATGCATGTATATGATTTTTATAAAGTATTTATATTTTAATTTTAATGCCTGAAAATAATTCACATTTATAACAAAATTTATTTAAACAGTTGGGAGGAAACTTTTGATGGCTCATTTTTTGATTGTAGAGACACTTCAAATAAATCCAGCCCATTACATAAGAAAGGGGCCTGCCACTATCCTATAAATCAAACGGGAGGAGAGAGGGAAATTTAAAGCTCTCACATTTGTGAAATATTTATAATAATTATTATTATGCTTCATTATTTTATATCTAAGTCCATAGAATAATCAAGGTAAAATAAGTATCATTTTAGATAAGAAGACCAGTGCTCAGAGAAATTTAAAAAATAGCCCAAGATCTGAGATTTACTTCACAGTCAATATAGCATTTGCACACTGAATTTTTGGTTTCAAATTCTATGTTCTTGTCACTGCTGTATTTGGTACCCACATATTCAAGTGGAAAACTTGAACATGAAACTATTTTCCTGAGTAAGATCAGTGGAAGATGCTCATTGTGCCATTGAACATTCCTCATATTCAATTTTCTCTCCTCTGTGAGATAAATCTCAGGACACAAATTGTTAGACAGAAGAACAAACATGAAACCAAGTGTCTCCACCCAATTCCTATTGCAATGCCTTGAAGCCAAACAGATTTTTGTCCCAGTGTAGTCATGTATGCCAACCTCCTTAACACTGCCTGTAGGAGGCATTGGCTAGAAATTTTCCTGCAAACCTTCGGTATAATCTCCCAATCTTTTACTGTCATGACTTGAAGGAAGAAATAACAAAATCTAGCTATCCAGGTGTAACCTGCCTACCCCTGAGTGTGGTTCAAGAGACTAATGCTTCCTTTTATTTTTTTTCCCCCGATGTTTATTTATCATCACCAGGATGCCAAGTGGTGAATCCTAGAGTCTGGTTAGTCATTCAAGATTCTTTATTGCTGTATATATCTTTCTTAATTATTACTTAATTGTTAAATATATAATTGACATATAATAACCGCATATATATTTATGCAGTAAAATATATTTCTTTTTTAATTTTATTTTATTATTATTTTTTTACTTTTCTAAATACATGTATTTTATTATTCTTCATTACATTATTTCACCCTCCACCCCCCAGTGGTAAGACAGAATTTATTTACAGAAAACACTAAAGCTCCTGGTAGAGGGAGAGAATTCAAGTGGGGAGAGAAAAGCTCTCTCCGTTTCTCTCCTGGTCTTTCCCCATCTCCTCCTTTAGGCCTTTAGTCTCAGGGTATATGTAGGTGTGTGGGTTCCTTGGCCAGGAAACGAATGACTATAGTCCCTTCTGCCGAGGGCAAGGTGAATGAATATATCAATGAATGGATACAGTCCATTCATGGAAATGAGGCCTAGGAAAGTCACAAGAAATTGACCTAGGCATAGGAAATGGGGGTTCCTCATTTAGTCCTAAGTGTAAAGTGAAGGAGACACCAAGGCACAGGTGTCTCCTCGGTAGTTGTCCAGCCTTTTTGGCTATTGGAGCCTCTGGTGGGGGTTGGGGGTCCCCCTCCTTGACTGTCATCCAGCCTGCTGGCTCTTCAGCTGGCTACCGCAGGACCAACACCATCAAGGAGGAGGCGGCAGGTCTGCCATCTCCGTTGACAAGGCTAGGGCACCAAATGTCCTGCATCAATTCTCCCTCTCCAAGTAGAAACTCTAACTATTGTTAGGGAGAAGGGGTGAAGACTCGATCTAACTGCTTCCTGCTGAATCCGGCAATGACAGAAGGGGGCAGTTAGGGTTTCTCCAGAGGGAGAGTGATACAGGGGTTCATGGACTGGAACCATCTTTATTGCATGTGGCTTGATGACATTTCTGGAAAACATAAATCTGATTAGTGTAATCAGTAATAAGCAAAAGTAGAACAGCGTCAGGTTAGAAGCACTTATTCAGTGATGCTAAAAGAAAACCATGTTAGGATTTTTCTTGCTGTTTCCTAAATAATAACTTCAAACTTTCTTTTGGCTCACAAGTGTGGGTGGTCTATGGTTGGCTGTCTTCATTGCCTGCCTCCGTAGAAGATGGAGGGTTCCAGGACTTTACTCGTGAATGATGTGTGCAGGAATCGACTCCTACAACTTTAACAGTAGAAGAAGACAAGATAACAGGAAAAGGGACTTCCCAAGTTGGGGTCAGGAAAGATGAGTTAGAGGGAAGAGTTTTGATCATGACTAGATCTCCAGGAGGGAAAAGTTCCTGTTTTAGTTAGGATGTCCCTCCCCAATGGGGAGCATTAGGGATGATTAGGGAAGCATAAGATGAACAACAAGTCATCCCAATTGCAGCTTAGAGGCTGGGAGAAAAATTTGGTAACCGGCTGTCCAGACAGCCCCTATATAGTTATGGATTTGGGAGATAAAAGACCAGGATTAGAGAGAAGTACAGAAAAGGTTGCTCTGGTGTCCAAAAGAAATTTTTTCTCCTGGCGCTCCACTATAAGGCAAACCTGGGGCTCTTGAGGGGTGATGTCATGAGCTGGAGCCATGAGAATTTGCCCTGGGCATTCTCAGTCCAGTTTGGGCTCCAATAGGGTCACTATCCCAGGAGGCCTTCGCCTCTGGGGACAGGCCACCCTCCAGGGGTCACCCTTGCATTCTGGACAGGGGC
>CAUYON010143229.1:0-24668 GCA_963573935.1 Arctocebus calabarensis | reverse complement strand
TACTGTTACAGATATCCTTCATGGCATTTCCTTGATCACTATATAAAGACATTAATACTCTACCTTTAATAAGTTTCGCCAGTACCCTGCTAAGATGCACCATAGGTGTGTTCCCACTAATTGCCCTCCCTCTACCCATTCTCCTCCCACCCCTCCCCTCCCTTTCCCCTTTCCCTGTATTCCTGTGCTAGTGCCTTTTTATTTTTCAAATTTACAACAGAGACTGTATTTAAAGAGATAATAAAACAGTGAACCAAATGGTAAAAAAGAAAAATTTTAAAAGCCCAATATTTGGCATCTGACATACAAGCTTTTCATTACCAAGCAAACTTTTGCTGTGAAATTTATTGCTTATTTAAAGCTAATATTTTTGAAAACCTTAAGAAAACTCCTTGAACTTTACTTTTAGTAAGTCAATTTTCTTCATTCATATGCAGAATTTCATATTTCATTTTTTGTTATTTTCCAAATCTGGCTTTATATGCCCAATAGAAGTATAGCTGTATTTCAAAAGTGAATACTATATGTGAGCCACAAGAAAAGGTAAAAATAGACTTTCTAAATTATTGAGAAGGCCTCTACAAACATACATACCTACCGCCTAACACATTTGTCAGTAAACATCGATGAATCAGGTGATCGACTTTAATAAACACAGTAATAAAACCTTGTTTGCTCCAGTGCTTAACTAAATAGGTCATTTCTTTTAGACCATTACAACTCTTAAATGTGGCGTGGTTTATAAATGGTAAAGTGGATCATAAAGTTTCTGATGAATACAAATAGAAAAAAAAAATCTCCTGAAAGGTAAATTCAGATGCAATTATTTAGGAACTATACTACATAAACCACAATAGAGAGATTGCAATGCCATAGTCTGACAACATACAAGCAAATGCTTAAATAATGACTGGATCAAAATGTTGGAAACTGGCTCAGAGGCAAAGAATAAACTGGAATGCTTTGTTGTCAATGACTGTCTACAAGGAATAAGAAGAAATGGAAGGAAAATCAACACAGGTTTCTTGAAATGTATTATAGGATACTACTAAAAGCCATAAAATACTGAAAGTCAAAAGTCAGCAACAAGATGACTGACAGTCTTGGAGATGATCTATACAGAGAGTAGCCAAAGATACATCCATGGCCCCAGCTTGACCCTCAGTCACCACCGTGATGAGAATCTTAACTTCTTCTACATCTTGGGTGGCTCCTGCCACTTGTATCATAGCATAGGTAAGGCCATATCTATAGTTCCGGTAAGAGTCCCTGTCATACTTGGAATGCATGGTGTCAGCAGGTGAGGTTTTAGATGCACTGTAAATAAAGATGTACTGTCATTCAGAACTCTAAGGCCTGCATTCAACTGCCACGAGTGGGTGGGGCATGCATCACGCAGAGCCTGCCTCCCCATTTCCTGCACCAGTTTCTATACCAACCTCTCATTACTTTGTGGTTTCTTCTTAAGAAAGATTGTCACAGCAGTGAAAGAAGTTTTCAAGTGATCTGCTAACTTGGGTTTTCTCCAAATAAATCTTCAGTCTCAAGTAAGAAGTGTTTTGTTGTTGCTTTTAAAAAATAAATAAATAAACATAATACTCTTTAGAATTTACTGTGTATGGCCAGTGTGTGACATCCACTGTTTAGGTGAAAGACTCAGGTGAGCACATGTCCATGTGAGAGATACTAAACCCTTTTGCCTATTTTACCATCCTGATGTTTAACCTAAGACCATACCTCAAATTCTTCCTCCTGGCAATTCAACACCTTATATGAGCTAGGAAGCTATATTCCTATTTACACATAAAGCCACAGAGGCAGAATTACATCTATGTCTACCTATGTTCAAAACAACTACACAGTTGGTAGTTAGGCCTTATCTCCCATCAAATCTATAGAGTTAATTGATGAGGAAAACTATCAATACATGACCCAAAATGTAAGTTTTTAAAAGCAAATTTGTTTTTCTCTTTGTAACTTTTCTGGCCTACCTTGTTAATTGTTAATATTTTGATCATTTATTTATCATTCATGTGATTTTGTTTATTTTGTTTCTTTAAAAACTTCATTGAAAATTCAAAACTAAGAGAAAATGTTTCACACTTTGCAATGTATTTTCCAAATACCTACCCCATATTCCTTTGCTCTTTTTCTAAAGCCAAACATCATATCTAAATGAAGAAATAAGGTAGATCATAAACATAAAGCATTTGGTAAGAATTGTTTTGACAATATTGACTCTTCCAATCCATGAGTATTGCACTGTTTTTGCGTGTGCTAGGGTCTTCTATGATTTCTTTCATTAGTGTTTTGTAGTTTTCCTTACAGAGACCTTTCAACTCCTTGATTAAGTATATTACTAGGTAAGGGACTTTATCTAACAAATGCAAGCAGTGTAACCTGGTACTTTGTACCATCAATGATTCCCCAACAATTAAAAAAAAAAAGTATATTACTAGATATTAACATTTTATTTATTTGCTTTTTGTAGCTATTGTAAATGGTATTGTGTCCTTGATTTGACTTTTAGTTTGACTGTTCTTAGTGCGTAGAAATGCTGCTGATTTATGCACATTCATTTAGTGTGCTGAGACATTGCTGAATTTATTCATCAATTCTTAAGAGTCTTTGGAATATTTAGAGTTTTCTAGATAAAAAGATCCTGTCATTGGCAAACAAAGATGGTTTACCTCCTCTTTTCCAATTTGGCTAGGATTTGGGGTGCAATGTTAAATGCACGTGGTGATAGTGGGCATCCTTGTCTTGTTTGATTTCTTAGGGTGAATGTTTTCAACTCTATCCCGTTTAGATGATGTTGGCTATGGGTTTGTTATATATGGATTTTATTATTTGGAGTTATGTTCCCTCTATGCCTAGTTGGTTGAGGGTTTTATTTATCATGAATTGATGCTATATTTCATTTAGTAGTTTTTCTGCATATATTGAGATAATGTGGTTTTGTATTTTAATTGTGTTTAAGTGGTATATCACATTTATTGACTCATGCTTATTGAACTATTCTTGAACCGCTAGGATGAAACCCATTTTATTGTGGTGAATTATCTTTTTGATGTGCTGCTGTGATGAAAATACTAGTTGACTAGTATTTTCTTGGGGTTCTAAAAGTGATTTATAAATTCAATGCAATTCCCATCAAAATACCAATGTCATTTTTCACAGAATTAGAAAAACATTCCTAAATTTTATATGGAATCAAAAAGAGCCCAAATAGCCAAAGCATCCTTCCTAAACAAACAAACAAATCTGAAGGCATCACATGATCCAACTTCAAATTATAGTATATGGATATAACAACCAAAACAGCATGGTACTTGTATAAATGTAGACACACAGATCAATGGAAGAGAATAGAGAAGCCCAAATTAAAACCATATACCTACAACCAACTGATCTTCAACAAAGAGAACAATAATGTAGACTGAGGGTAGGATACCTTGGTCAATATATGGTAATGGGAAAACTGGAAAGCAATGTGCACAGAAGTGACGTCAGATACCTATCTTCCACCATATGCAAAGATGATCTCAAGATGGACTTAAATGTAATATCTGAAACCATAAAAATTCTAGAAGAAAGCCTAGAAAAAAAATTATCTGGCCATTGGCTGAAAGCAAAGAATTTATGACTAAGGCCCTAAAAGTAAATACAGCAACATCAAATAAAAATAAATGAGACTTAAATAGACTAAAATATTTCTGCACAGTGAAGCAAATAAAGAACAGAGTAAATAGGCAATCTATATAATGGGAGAAACACTCACAAACTATACATCTGACAAAAAACTAATACCCAGAATCTACAAGGAATTCAAACAAATCTGCAAGCAACCTTGTTAAAAAGTGGGCCTAAGTCATGAACAATTTTTTTTAAGGAGATAGACAAATGGCTATAAAATGTTTTTTAAATGCTCAGCATCACTAATCATCTGAGAAATGAAATTTAAATCCTACTGATAACTCCTTATCCCTTTCTGGATGACCATTTTTAAGAAACCGAAAAAACAATAGATGCTAGTGTGGACACAGTGAAAAGGGAACACTTATGTACAGTTTCTGGGAAGGTAAATTAATGCAAACTCTAAGGAAAATAGTATGGGAATTCCACAAATAACTAAAAGTAGACCCGCTATTCAATCTAGCAACTCCAATACTGAGTATCTAAACAAAATAAAAGCAGTCAGTATATCGAAAAGACATCTGCACCTGAATGTTTACTGCAGCACAATTCACAACTGCAAAAATATGGAATCACCCTATGTGCCCATAAATTGATGAGTGGATAAATAAAATGTGGGGTAGGGGGGAGGGAGTGGGTGTGTGTGTGTTAGTATGAGTGATGTAATACTACTCAGCCATTAGAACAGAATGAAATAATATCTTTTGCAATAACTTGCATGAATCTAGGGATCTTTCTACTAAGCGAAGTATCTCAGAAATGGAAAATAAATACCTCAAGTTCTCACATACAAGGGAAATGAAACAATGGGTATACATAGTCATACAAAGGTGTATAATGGGCACTGGAAACTAAGAAAGGAGGAGGTTGAGAGAGGGGTGAGCAAGCAAAATTACCTACTTTGGGTGACAAGTTCACTAAAAACGTGGACTTCACTACTATCAAATTCATCCAAGTAACAAAAAACACTTGTACCCTCTATATCTATCTAAACAATGAATGCATGAATGAATTTGGGTCTTGTTTTCCTTATAGGCAATATAATCACAATATAGTCACAGGTAGAAGCATGCTGCCATCCTTCATTTCCAAATGTATCACCACTTGGGTAATAATTGCATGAGTGTCCTGTTATCAATGACCCAAGGGCTGGCCTGCCTAGGACCAAATCTCAGCCTTGTCATTTACTATTCATAAAATTTGTATCTCTCTGCCCCTTAGATTCCTCATTTGCTATTGAGGATACTGAAATTAGGTAAGTGATAAGGGCTAAATGAGTTACTGTGTGTATATCACTGAAAACCTTGTCTGGGAACAATAATTATTATTACATTATCAAATGTAAGCAACATTATTATTGCATATACTAAAACCAAGTACACATTACAGGAAAGAGAGAAAAGCCACATGCTCTTATGACCTATGTTTTTTTTCAGAAATAAAGCAAATATGAGGAAAATAAACAACAAGGAAAGTATTATTTTATTACAAATAGTATTAAAGACAAAGAACATAAATAGGGACCTTTGGGATTATGAAACTTTTAGAAGGAAATAGTCATTAGCTTTACTATATATTACCTGAGGCAAGATGTATGCTAATAGTCCATTGAAATGGTAACAGTTGGATTTAAATACTAGTTTTAATTTAACAATCATGGAATACAGATAGGATGCCTTTAGAAAATTCAGAGGATGAAACAGATATACATAAGTTACCTTTTACATGAATAAGGCAATTTTTAACTAAATTCTTTATACATTATTTTATTTTTGAAAGAATAAAGTAGAATACTGAAAGATACTTTCCCTAGGTTAATAAAGCCAATGTAGAAAGTGGGAAATAAATTCACTTTCCAGAATTTTTCACTTACAAAATGGCTTAATATGCTACCGCTAATGGTTCTAGAATTGGAAATATGGGAATTAAAAGGTTATTTTTAATAAATCATATGGTATATTTTGGAAAGATTTATTTAGCTCTATTAACAGTCACATAATTTCCCTTACTATTATGTAACAGAAATAAGCTATCAGTAGAACATGTATTTAAGTAATTATTTCTAAAAGCGATGGTCAATTTGAAATGCCTAATCCAGATTTCTACCCTTTAGAAATGGTAGCAAGCCAATGA
Source organism: Arctocebus calabarensis (assembly GCA_963573935.1). Lineage (NCBI taxonomy): Eukaryota > Metazoa > Chordata > Mammalia > Primates > Lorisidae > Arctocebus > Arctocebus calabarensis. The sequence goes on along the minus strand of CAUYON010143229.1, from coordinate 18,839 downwards.
AAGCTGGTTAACCTGGATTTGAAGCCAAGCCATTGTCATGGAATATATGGCACTCAAGTCCCCCAAATAAGAATCACGCCTGACAGCCTCCACGTTGTTGAGAGAGCCATAGACAAGCATCACTGATTGGACCAGATGCTGTTTATATCCCAGTCTCTAAAATTCTGAATTCTATCCATCAGAGAATACAATTATGCCAGAAAATACAGCAAAATAGAAAATAGTCACAACCTTTAAATTAGAAAGTTCAGAAAATTTGAAAAATTCCTAAATTGATTTGCAGGTAGACAGTGAAGAAAGAAGTAGAAACAGAGACTTTCTACATCCAGGTAGCATACAGAAGATTAAGAAAGATCTTCCCTCGCATAACAGCTGCAAAAACTTGGACAATACATAAAATTGTATTTCTCAATGGGACTAACAAAGAGCGGTAGATGAAAAGAATCCCAGCTAAACTGAATTCAAGGCATTCAAGCCTTAAAAAGAGCAGGAAGTCGTGGGAGCTCTCATTGCAGAATGTAGGTGTCCACTCTGAGTGTAGGCAGACCAGACAAAAAGAGAAAAATTGAGGACAAGTTTTAGTGTATGTCAACAATGAAAGAGAAGCCAGTCCCCCAATTCATACCAGCTCCACAAAGTGCTGTAAGTAACTTACAAGTAAGTTGCTGTTCATATGAATAAGGCATTTTTAACTAAATACTTTATAATTGTTTTATTTCTGAAAGAATAAGGTGAAATACTGAAAGAGCTAACAGAAGATCCAGGGCCAAAGCCAGCCTAGACCCCCCCACCCCGATGTGGAGGAAAGCCACAAGGGAAGAAAACATGTTTCAGCCCAAGCGTCCAACTCATGAACACCACGACCTCTTTTATACAGAGCCAAAACTACCTTCTTTTAATCTACATCTGACATCATTGTGATACTTTGCTCTGGAGGCTGTAACTGACAACATATAAAATGTAATAGCATCCAGGTAGAGCATTACAGTTTGTGAAATGAAAGGAGATTTACCATAATAGAAACGCAATGGCCATATGCTGCCTCAGCCATAAGTGGCATGTTGGAACACAGCACACTCTTCTCCCAAACACACCTTATCTTAATCCCCAACACCTGGGGCAAAGGTGGGTTTATAATGTGTGTCTTTGCAGGCAAACAATGACAGTATCTTACATTTTATAGGGTTTTACAGTTTACAAAGTGTTCTCATGTGTATAATCTAGTATGGCAATAAAAATTATGAATTCTGTCATATAGAAAAAGAAGTCCAAGGCTTGAAAATATTAAACTACTTGCAGATGGTTGATGAAATGGTAAATCGAGGGGCAAATTGCTGCTAAAATTTCGTCATTCTAAATATAGGGCTCATTCTACAGTCACGTGAGATGATATTCTTTTAAATAGTTAATAGCATAGAAACAACATGCTGAATATATATTCAAAACCTCTGTTCTGGCTCTTCATTATGACTGTATGATAAGCAGATGCATTGCATGAGCTAATGTGTACATTCATTTGTTCCATAAATAGTAATTGAATGTCTTCCCTGTGTTAAGTCCTGGGAATGCACCATGGTCCCAGTTCTCAAGAATCATATGAGGAATTAACAAACAAGGAATCAATTCCAAGGTGCTATAACAAGGAAAGTGCAGAGATGGGTACTAAGATAAGCTAAAAGGTTCTGGAAAGTTCCTAGAGGAACTTCAGAAGATGAATAATCAAGAAAATTTCCCAGGAAGTAAGACTTCAGAAGATGAATAATCAAGAAAATTTCCTAGGAAGAAAGAAAAAGTACATGATGGTAGAAAATAGGAGACGTCATGGTATAGTTAGGGTGCCACGGGTATTTTGATGCAGAGTGCCCAGAATTCTGTCTTTGGACCTCTGCTGTCTTCTGCTGGCACTCATTCTTTAGTGATGCTAACCACTTTCACAGCTTTAAATACTCATCTATATTGCTGACAGATACAGGTACAGAACTCTAGTCCAGATTTCCCCCAAAACTCATATCCAACCGCCTTATCAACATCTCTACTTGGATGCCAGATAAGCATCTCAAATATAAAAAGCCCAAATTTGACCTCCTGATCTCATCCCCACAGACTGATTTCTCTTGCAGTTTATTTTATTTCAATGAAAGACTGTCATATCTTTCCTGTCTTTCAGCCTAACCCTTGGAATCATCCTCCACAACTCACTTACATTTATATATCACATCCAATCATTCAGCAAAACTGGTAAATTCTACCTTGGAAATGTGTCATTGTTTCTCCCATCATCACAGCAGCTAATCACAAATAGTCTTCTAACTGGTCTTCTTGCTTCCACTCACTTCTACTTTCTAGCAGAATATTACCAATATGCAAGTCAGAGAGATCCTGTTAAAATATAACTAGGATTGTGTCACTCCTCTGCTGTAAACCCTGCAATGAAATCCCATGTTAGAATAAAAGCTAGTGGCTCAGCACCTGTGGCTCAATGGGCTAAGGCACCAGCCACATACACCTGAGCTGGCAGGTTCGAATCCAGCCCAGGCCCGCCAAACAACAATGGTGGCTGCAACCAAAAAATGGCCGGGCATTGTGGCAGGTGCCTGTAGTCCCAGCTCCTTGGGAGGCAGAGGCAGGAAACTCGCTTGAGCCCAGGAGTTGGAAGTTGCTGTGAGTTGTGATGCCACCGCACTCTATCCAAGGTGACAGCTTGAGGCTCTGTCTCAAAAAAAAAAAGAATAAAAGCTAGAAACCTTAATTTAGGTCCTGAGACCTCATCTCCCACGTGCCCACCGACCAGCTTCTCTGCCCTCCAGACGCAGTGCAGCTTTCCTCTTCAATACACAAAGCAGAGCTCAGCCATCACCCTTGCTCTTCCCTCCACTTCTAATATTTTTCCCTAATAATCCATCTTCTAAAGGAGAACTTCTCTGACCATCGTATTTAAAATTTCAGCCTTCTCCCTGGTACTCTCTATCTCATTAGCTTCCCTTATTTTTTCTCAAAGTCCTTTCCACCATCTGACATAATACCTTTTACTTCTTCGAGTCCCTCAATGCTAAGAGCAAATTCCACAATTACAGGAATTTTTATCTAAAATGGTAATTATTGATAGCAGAGTGTAGGTTTTCAAAACTTCTTTGTTAAATGAATGATTCATGGATGAACATGACGTGAAGAATGGCAAAGTTTCACACGAGATGAGGCTTGAAAACTAAGCCATATTTACAAAACTTTGATATTTACATATATGATGTCCATTCTTCCTGGTTTGCCAGAGACATTTTCTAGGGTTCCATTGTAATTAGTGAATTAACAAGACTTCCTTATACACAATAGTTATCCTATTTATATGATAAGGCAATGAGATCTTTCAGAAGACTCAAGACAGGGGGATGATCTAAACAGATAAGCTAAAGAACAATTTTATAGTAATAAGAATAATAAAACTGAGAGGAACTAGATAATATGAAAGTCGTTAGGATTTTCATGTTAAAGTTAATTAACATATCTGTTACCTCATATACTTATAGGAGAGGTTTGGAAGGAAGGTTTAAAAGACTTAGGAGCTCAAACTCAGCAAAATTCAAATGTATAGGATAATATTGTTATCTATAGTTACCATGCTAAACATTAGATCTCCAGAACTAATTCATCTTACATGACTAAAACTGTGCCCCTCAACCAATATCTCCTGCCCTCGCCCTTTGTAACCACTATTTTACTGTCTGCTTCTATGAAATCTTTTAGATTTCACATATGAGTGAGATCATACAGTCTTGGTCTTACTGGGTCCAGTTTATTTCACTTAGCATTATGTTCTCTGGAAGTTGTCCTTAATGTCTTTAATCCTTTCTTTTTTTATTTATTTATTTATTTTTGTGGAGACAGAGTCTCACTCTATCGCACTTGGTGGAGTGCTGTGGAGTCACAGCTCACAGCAACCTCCAGCTCTTGGGCTCAAGCGATTCTCTTGTCTCAGCCTCCCAAGTAGCTGGGACTACCACCCACCACAGTGCCCAGCTAATTTTTGATGCAGTTCGACTGGGGCCAGGTTTGAACCCACAGCCCTTGGTATATGGGGTCGGGGCCCTACTCGCTGAGCCACAGGCACCGCCCCTTTAATCCTTTCTGAGTTGATTTTTGTATATGATATAAGACAAGGATCTAATTTCATCATTTGCCTGTGGACGTCAGTTGTCCCAACACAATTTGTTATCTATTTTTTCCCCCATTGTATACTCTTGGCAGTCTGGTTGAAGATTTGTTGACTTTGTGTATATTGGGGGAGGGTCTCTCTTCTATTTTGCCTCATTGGTCTCTATGTCTCTGGATAGAGGGAAACTGTTCAATGTACCTATTCTTCGATTTTTATGGAATCTCTCCACTGAACTCCTAGGTTCCCAGAGATAAATTTCTGTTTATGGATGGTTGTCAAATCTTATGTTTCTGTGGGGATTTGGAAATTAGAAGATTAGACTCTCTTATTCTACTATCATGCTGATGTCCTGTCAGCCATATTTTATTTGAATACAAATATCCTTCTTAACAATAATGATTTAGCTCATTTATAATAATTTTTATCTCATTTATTCATCCTTAACACGTTTGTATTAGTTTTAAATTAACCTAACGAAATATAGGAAAATCTGCTGCAAAAAACATAAGCAGTATTGCTTTGTGATTTTACAAAATTAAGTGAATGTTCATTGCCAATCCATGTTAGTGAGAAGCAAGGTGTCTGCTAGCTCTGATACAGTGATCAAGTGAAGGTTGTGCACTGATACCAAGCTGTTAAGTTTCTCTTCCTCTCTAACAGAACCCAAAGGCATTTTCTCTTCAACTCCTGACTTAAATATGTAGTCAGTTTCCCTGATGCCTTTTCACCAAAATGACATCACAAACTGAAACTTAAAATGATGTCTTCTGAATATTATCAGAGATGGATTTAAGATTTTTATCCTCACTTTCATATTAAATTAATCTTAAACTCTCCACTGTTTTAAACTCTAAGTGTTATTATCTAGGTCAGGAGACAACTGCAACTGGAGAGATACATTGTTATGCTCACAGATCCCCAGAGTGGGGAGCAGGTCATGTTACAAGGAGAGGTAGGGGCACAGAGAAGCAGTGGGGTCAGTCAGGAGGCAGAGGGATGGGGAAAATATGGAAAACGGACTTTATTGTAGTCTGTGGGAGGCACACACAGAAAGTTTAAGATTGACTGGATTGAATAAATTCAATGGGCTGTGGAGCATAGCACCTGTAACTAGTTCTTTGGTGTCTGGCCATGGGGTTATTTGAGAAGATAGATAGAGACCCAGAGTGTGAAAGCCCAAGGAAGAAGGTGTTTGGGGCTGGATATTAGGAACTGGGTGGTTTGCATTTGAAACGCACACAGTCACTGGTAATTTGTTTACTATCCCTAGAAACTGGCTAACCCTGGTGAGCATCCTTCAAAAGTCAACAAGATCCAGACTATGAAAGTATCAGAATAAAGAAAATAAAAGATAGGATTGATATATTTTCATATACTTGTGGCTTCATTAAATTACTTGCAACAATTTGTCTTTAAACATTGCATGGTAAATTATTGACTTTCAAGATAAATTGTTTATAAACCACCTATACCTCAGATTTTATTGCATTCACACCAAGCTCAGCATCTTCTCTGAAGTAGAATGGCAGGAAGCAGATATGATGGAAGAAATACATTGATGAGTTTGGTTACTTTGGTAGCAAATCCAGCAAGTGGATTAAATATCTGCAATCACATATCTGGCTATACTAGTATTATCTGTCAAGTGCAATATTAATGTTTTTTTAAGCACCATTTAACAATGTGATAAATGGTCTTCCATCTTGTTTGGAGCATCTTATATAAGCACATGACAAAAAAAATTTCCACAATTCTCTTTGCTTTGTCCTTGGCTAAAGAATAATGATTTAATTAGTTCACTATTTCTCTGATTATGGACAATAATTCTGTTATTCTGCTTTGTGCCATAATTATGCCCTAAACATAAAACGAAAGGGTGAGAACAAAAATAATAATGCACATAATTACTAAATCACTCCCAGTCTTCATCTTGTGTGCTTCACTGTCACTTACAATAGTAATCAGTTGTCTTTACTGAGTTTCAACTACAAATATATTTTCCCACAAGATTCATAAAATTGTTCCTTGCATGATTTCCAAAGATATCTCAGTAAAAATATAAAGTTTTAATCATGATGGGTTTTATCATCAATATAACATTTTATCAATCTTTAAAAAATGATTTGTTTATTCTTTCTACATGTTTAAATGTATGCAATACAGAAATAGCATATTAAATTATATTGTTAATCCGTTGGCAAATGGAAGGACATCATTTAGCAAAAAAATATTTTTTAAGTAAACTTACAATTTAAATATTTCCTAGAAGAAAGGCTGCACTTTAGGGTCGTACCTTTGGAAATCTCTGAATACCTTCTAATAAAAAAGGAATATTAGCCCCAACCCAGACCTAGTGAATATGATTTTTTTTTAAATTGATTTGAATGTGATTTGACTCCATATTACAGTTTGAGAAACATTGATCTAGATAACATTCACCCTCATAATATGTGGATTAATTGTCAATGTGGGTCTCTTTTTATTTCAATGCTTATCAATTCTCAAAAGTTTTGATCTAAAAATCTAGAGCTTTCATGATCACTAATTACTGTGGCATATTTCTGTTATGTTTATGAATACTTCAATTAGCAGATAAGCATTTTAATACCTACAAGCATGAACAGTCCAATTAACCTCTAGACTATTTGTACGTATTTATTTGAAAGTGAATGTTCAGATAATAAATCCCAATAGCATTTCTTTTCTGTATTAATTGACATTGTCATATGGCTGGTGCCATCCCAGTCAGAAAGAATGAAAAGTTCAGAGATATCTAGAATATGGTTGGAGCTGACATTAGGCCATTCAGAATTCCAGAAGGTGAAGCCAAAGTAAATGTTAGAATTTATTCTGAATATACCCTGTCCATACTTTCTCTTTGGTTTCTCTTATTTTTTTCTTTAAACAAAGCATTTCCCTATCTAAGCATGCAGGAAATCATGTTTCTAAGGTATAATCTACAACATACTGCATCTTTCAGCAGGATGGATTCCACCTTCTAAGATACAGATAAGCCCTTTTATTTCTGTGATGTTTGTTCAAAAGTATAAACTTAACAGTGAGGCACCATTAAATAAAATTTCTAACCTATGATAATTCTTATTATATTTTTTACCTATATGTCATACTTTGGGGGGACATTATGAGACACCCTAGAGAACTGAAATTTTGCTCATATATGTCTTTGCTCAAAACTATTGGTTAAAAAATATCTTTCAATATATAGTTTCAAATTTAGGGGGGTAACAGAGGAATTGCCTATTTTCTCTAATGTCTGAGTTAACAGGACTACTTAATAGTCATTTGGTGAGTGTTAGCAAATTGTGGCATTGTCTTAGTCAGTTTTTAACAAAAAACTTAGTCAGTAACAAAGTACTACAGGCCAAGTGGCTTAGAACCAAACAGGAATTTATTTCTCACACTTCTGGAGGATGAAAATCTCAGGTCAACATGCCAACATAGACAAGTTCTAGTAAGTGCCGTCTTCCAGTCTTCTGTCTCCTCTCTTAGTGGAAAGAGGCAAAGAGCTCTCTGGAGTCCCTTTCATAAAGGCACTAATCCTACTCAGAAGGGCTCCACCTTTATGACCTAATCACCTAATCCCAAAGTCTCCACTGCCTGATACCATCAGGATGGGAGTTAACATTTCAACATATAAATTCTGTGAGATATTATCCTCAAAGTACAAGGCAAAAAAAAGTAAAAATTTACAAAGAATTGGTTTAATTCCAGAATTCATGTGGGTACAGAAAAATTAGGAAAACACATTTACTCCATTAGGCACAATTCTCAAAAATTGAAACAGCAAAGGACTGAATAGGTAGATGATGGATTACTTTGTGAATTTCTTACTTCCAGTAAAGTTGAATAATAATTTCATTGAGCTGTCAATTAATTAAATCATTTAAAATAATTTTGTTGTTAGATAATTATTTTGAGTTTATACCAAAATAATCAAGGAATTTCTATAACAAAATTTCCTCCATTTTATCTACTTAACCATGTATATAAGGCTTCTTGGTGTTTTTTATCTAAAAAGTTAAAAATAGATCTAGAATTGATGCTGACATTTATCTCATTGTAGCAAAGACTAAAGTTACTCAAGAATCTGGGAAATAGTAATTGTAAAGAAAAAGTTGTCTTTTTGTATTGTCATTGAGACACAATTTATAATTATAGAAATATATTTCTATATTTTAACGTTTAGTAACTAATTTGCAATGTTTAGTAACTATTGAATTTGCAATACTTTTATGATACTCTGATCCATAATGCGCTAATATTTCATAATTGATAAAATTTTACTGCTTTGGGGATTTCTGCTAAATGTGTATATTTTACTTTTCTTGTCATAGAAAAGGGTAACTATGTGAGATGATACATGTGTGAATTTGTGTCAATATAGTAACTATTTTACCATATATGTGTGTATCGCATATGTAGATATGTGCTAAATATACACAATAAAACTTTTACAAAAAAGAAAATATATAATATGGCCCACACCCAATTGTCCAATGCATGCAATTTCAAAAATGTTAAAATATGAAAACACATGCATCTAAAAATCAATGAAATGTAGCAAAAATTATAATATGAATCAATTTTTGTTGTGAGAAGCCACTGAGATTTTGAGGCTGTTGCTAACACCAGGCTTACAAACAGGGCTAAGGAAAAGAAATCAAGTATATAAAGATCATGAAAGTTTCAAAAGCTGTTGTCACATGTCTTGAAAAAAAGAAAGCAGGATGAGATCTGTAAACTATCTAATGAATTTGATGAATTGGAAATTCCGTGATGATCTGACATAAAATAGTTGCCAGGAAAGTGTTGAACATTGACGCAGTGGTTATAAATTGAAGAGGGCCTGGGAAATTAGGAATGTGACAGTGTGGAATGCCTTTTCAGGATTGTGGTTCTGAAGGGAGAAAAAGTCAAGGGAGTCACTTGAAAGTCAGAGAAATGCAAATCAAAACCATCCAGAGATATCACCTAACCCCAGTAAGATTAGCCCACTTCACTAGGTCCCAAAGCTGCAGATGCTGGTGCAGACACGGAGAGAGGGGAACACTTTCACACTGTTGGTGAGACTGCAAATTAATACATCTTCTTTGGAAAGAAGTATGGAAAATCTTCAAGGAACTCAAATTCTATTTCCCATTACTACTAGGCATCTACCCTGAAGGAAAAAAAATCATTTTATTATAAAGACATTTGAACTAGATTGTTTATCCCAGGTTACAATTGCCAAAATGTGAAACACCCTAAATGCCCATCAAATCAGGAATGAATTAGCAGCGTGTGCTATATGTATACTGAATAGAATACTATTCAGCCGTGAAAAAGATGGTGACTTTAAATCTTTTGTATTAACTTGGATGGAGGTGAAACACATTCTTCTCAGTAAAGTATCACATGAATGGAAAAGCAAATATCCAGTGTACTCAATACTAATATGAAACCAGTAGACGATCCAATTCATGCCCACGTAGGAGAAAAACTCGTTTGAGTTCAACTTTGGGGAAGGGGATTTGCAGAATGGGGAGGGGGCGTTGAGGTGCTTCAACTTAGTGGCACAATGTGGGGGTATATGTCACACCATTTGGGTGTGGGACACAACCACAAGAGGGACTGTACCTAGCAAATTCAAATATTGTGACCTGGTTGTTTATACCTTCACACTAACCTGAAATTATAAAAAATGAAAGAGTGAAAGAACATTGAAAAGCAGGTAAGAGAGCCCTGTGGATAAGCTATTCTGGGGTTCAACATTCAGATGCCAACTCAGGACCCAAACTGAATGCAGAATAAAAAATACATATCAATAACAATACAACAAAATTAACCCCTCCAAAAAATCAGAAAGGGGAGTCAGCAATTGCTATGCCAGGAAAAAAAGTGCTTATTCAAAAGAAAAAAAAATCATATTAAAAAAGTGCTCATTCAGAAAAATAAGCATAGCTTCCCAGAGGGAGTGCCTCAAAGGTGACCATCACGATATCCAGCAATGAGGTATGGAGCACTTTTTCCAGAAGGAGTTCACAAACTTAATTGTCTGACTTCACACATCATATGGGAACTGAGGGTGCTCTCTCTGACACCCTAATAACTAACTCTATTGACCTTATATCATGGGATATGTTTCTTTTTGAAAATCATTTAGAAAACAAATAGCTTCACTTGCTTTTTCAAAATATTCAGGTATTGTAATGTGTACATGAATATCAGTAGGGATAATATTAAATTTAATAATTGCTAGTCCCCAAATTGAAGAAAATTTTAACTATAGACATAAAGGTCCTGCTAAAGGGACACATCTGAAAATGAAGCTTAGTCTACACTTAAATTTGCAAAAAAAGCAAACCTGATTTATTCAATAAGCCTCTGATCTTAACTTTGAAAGCCACAGAACTCCTGCCATAGCTCCAGAGTTCTACTTTTCTATTTGCTTTAATATTATGTTGAGACCACAAAGTACTGGCATAGTTATAGAAAACCAATAAAGCGATGGCACAGCCAATAACATACTCTAGAATTTCTGTGAAAACATAAGGTAAACTCGTGTGCTGTCATAAGTAGAGGTTTAGAAAGTAAATAGGAATGATTATAAATTAATACATTTGATAAAAAAGAAATCCATTTTATTTTCAAGTCAAAATTACAGCTACGGTAATGTTTAGCATTTTAGTCACTAACAAAAATCCTGTAATAATAGAAACCCAAGTACATCATGGTAGTGGCTGTCAAAATGAAACTTAGAATTACATGAAGGTTAGGATTAGATAAGCCATTAAATGTAGGATTTGTAGGATTACAAGAAGCATTTTGGCAAGTGTAAGAATTTGATCTTCCTTGACACTATCATTTGTTTCTTCTTGGCTCTCTTGCCCAATCCTGCCTCTTGTCAACAGTTAGTGAAAGATATTCATTGCTGTTCACTTCCCGTGAAGTCGTGTTTAACCTGTATGTCACATTGCCCTAAAGTGTTGGCCTCACTATTTTACTGACTGACAAAACAATCTTTGGCTCAATCAACCAGTCAATTTAGAGGAAAGGTCACTACCATTTTATTGCCTTCTCTTCTCACCTTGTTGGAAATTGTACTGTTTTTGTTTTTTTCCTTCAGTTGAGCTGTAATAATGGGTCATAAGGGGTACCAAGAATCTTCTAAAAGAAAAGCATTTTTTAAGTAGATCAAGTATCAGAATATGCAGCATTTAAAAGAAAACATAAATATATTTATAAGTGTGATATTCTAAAAGAAAATCACAGGTATCCAACCTCGATGGTCTACCTAGTGAGAAAAATTATCTCAAAAATTATTTCCAAGCCATGAAAAGAATCCTGTGGTTTGCAGTGAGAGGTGGGAGAGAGAGACCAGACAGGAATGACAGAAGTATCAGATGGTATAAGATGTCTCATAAGCAAAAATGAAATCTAGAAGAAAATGATACAAGGTTTTCAATAAGATCAAAGAAAATGATTTCTAGCCTAGAAAAGCAGTCAGTCTATAAACTAGCTGTCCAGGTACAATAAAAATGTTTTTGTACATGCAGGATCTCAGAAAGTTTACACAAAAGCTTACTAGCTCAGAAAACTGTTGCAGGATATGCTTCACCAGAATTTAGCAAATACAAATACAAATCCAGGCAACAAATGCTGCTAAAGGCAGAATGGTGGAGGGGATTTGAACTCTGCAGCTAGTGTAGAGGGCAAAGTTCTTGAGTAGACAGTGAGCAGAAAGAGAACTCCAAGAGAAATATATTGCTAGGGGGCGAAATGGAACTGATGGATTGTCTTGATGTGTCTAACTCAATGGTGAGGAATTTTACAATTCTGTCAGGGAGGTTGGACGGGGCTTTTTGATGGAACATTTAGGAAATGTGACTTCGGCATATTGTGAATTTAAGGTGAATATCCTTCAAGGAGTCGTAGTAGTGTAAATACAACCATGATTCAACTGGAAGGCCTGGCATTGGGGAACTGCGTGTGTCCCAAGTGAAGGAAATCAATCCTCATTTCCATTAAAATGTCAATAAATTATGTGTGAAATTAAAAAAAATGAAAAATGCAAAATAAAATTATTATAGAGAACTGATTAACTGTGAAACAAAAGTCAAAAATACTCAAAGGTGGTTATCATTGGGTAGAAATCAAAGGTAGAAAATCTCTATTTTCTGTTACCTGCTTTTTTATACAAGTTACTTGTGAATTGTCTATTTAATACCATAATCTTTTTTAAAGTTAACTAATAATTATAAAAGATACGTTCAACTAGCAATAAATGACTAACAGCAAGATAATTGAAGAGGAGGCCTCAGACAAGACATCTCCAAGGTCCTGAAGCAGTGGTCCCCAAACTTTATGCCACCGGGAACTGGTTATGTGGAAGACAATTTCCCCCAGGTGGTTGATGCCAGACATGGAGAACAGTTAGTGGCTGTAAATACAGAAGAAGCTGCTTCGACTGCCCTCTGATCACCTCCTGCTGGGCTCCCATTCCCTAAGTTTTGAGGAAGACAATTTTTCCAAAGACAGGGTTGGGAAGAATTGGGGGGTTGTGGGGGGAAGTCATAGTTTTGAAGCTGGAATCAGTTAACAGGGCTCGGACAAGTACTGGCCCACAGCCTGGATTTTGAGAATTGCAATCCTCTAGGCCATTAAGAAATAAGGAGTTGATTTTAAAGCAATGTAATGGCCCTGGAGAATAGCGTGTTCTGAACCTTAAAAATACTTTTGACCTCTGATTAGGCACCTTGGTTCTGATGAGTATCTAAGACAAGAAAATAATCAAAGACGGGGTAGTGTTAATTCAGTAATGTTCTTTAAAACAATATTTTAAATGGTAACTGATTGACAGCATAATATGTAAAAGCTGAGATTAAATACATAAATATGCTGTATTTATGTCAAATAATATAATCAGTCACTTTAAAATTATGTTGCAAAAAATATTAAAAATTTCTTGTATATATTTTTTATATTTTCACAATTATTATGCCACCAGAGAAAAACAAGTTAATTCTAAATAGTGGACAATATTTATAGTTTTTCTGACTTTCTCTTTTTTTTCCATACTGTTGCAATGACCAATCATGGATTGCAAAATATTGAATATTTTTATTTGTCTACAAAAATAAATCACAGTCCAAATTTCTGTGACCTTTTCCTATGGAGTGAAATTCCTTCCACTTTTATAATTTCTAGTTTTTCTCTAGCTTCTTCCTCAATTCCCTAAATTTGTAAATTTAAATTCAGATGATGAGACGCAATCGCTATTTTAATAAGTGTTTGAATAGCGCCATGTAGCGGAAGGATTAATAATCGCCTTCCATGTATCAGACTTACTATTAACTCGCGTTTGTATCAGGTTTATGGAAAGATGTACATTATGTTGGTGATTCATGCTAGCGTGTAACTGGATTGGTTTCTGCAGTATCTTCCCAGGCCAGTCTTTCTCCATTCTTTCTCCGCCTCTACCTCCCACCCGTTCCTCTCCTGCCAACTTTCACTTTTGCTGATTACAGCGTGTAGGTCGGTGCCCTTTATAATATTGCTAACCTTCAAGGTTTGGAATAGCACTCTATTTAGCAACACTGGGAAAAGGTGATGAGCGTGTTTATTTCTCTATCTAGACCAGTGAATTTCAAAAGGTGATTCTGACACCAGCCACTTCAGAATCACCTTGCGCTGGTTAAAAATGCAGGTAAGTAGCCTGCAACCTCAGACTTTTGAACCAAAATCTAAGTAAGCAGAGTGCGTAATATGCTCTTTTTGAAAGCATGGCTGGCTTTCTTATGGGAGCTCAGACTTGAGAAACACGGATAAATTTCACATATTTCTTATATGTGTCAAAGTTGATAATATACTTTCAGAAGCTGCCAGATTTTCTGCCCACACACGCCTTCTCTTTCAATGACTAGGCCAGTCATCCTGGAAGGTTATCCCTACCCCAGGTTCTGGCAGGGATTCTGTTCTTAGAGGCAAGAAGTTGTGCAAGTACCATATAAGACAAACCCAAATAAGTCTGTTCAAAATGTTACATACTATACAATTTTATTTATATCTTTGTCAAAATGACAAGACTATAGTGACAAAGAGTAGATCAGTAGTTGCCAAGGGTTGGGAAGAAAGTGTGACTATGTGTCAGAGGAATTTGGGGGGTAATGAATTATTCTAAATCCTTACTATTATAGTAGTTACACAACGGTGTGAATATGCACATTTTAAAATGCATTAAATCATGCAATTTTATTGTACATTATTATTTTAAAAGCCTAAGATTTGAATTCTGGCCTGAGATCTACATATGGTTTGTCCAACCTTGCATAGTAACTTCACATTCCATGCCATAATTGCAAATCACAAAGTACCATATAAATACATGTTAAAAATATTGTTTTATTTTTTCATTCCAAATCCAACTCTTAAAAGTGGTTGACTAAAACTATTCTATATTAGTTTGATGAACCAAAATTTCACTTAATTTATAAGCAGTACTTTCCAGACACAGCACACAGAAGCTTACGGATGTCTTCTTAAAGGACCAATCACTGACTCCACAGGTCTTCCTGGGAGGGGGGGAGGAGGTGGCTTGAGAATGTACCTGTCTAAAATGTTCTCAGTCAACATTGATGATGCTGGCCCAGGAATCACACAGTGAAAACATAGTTTAAAGATGAGATAAAATTAATGGGAGTAACAGAGAAATGTATGTGCACACTCACATATATTAATATATTTAATTAACTTTTTAATTTCAGATTGAGTGAATATGCAATGCATACTTCAGTATATGACAGTCCCTCTGTATCAAAATAGATCAGTTTAATTTTATTGTTGGGCTTTGGATACTAATATGTAAATTAGATTAATCTGAAAATCATCAAATTTCCCTTTCTGTTAACCCAAGTATTGGGGTTAACATCTTGATATACACATCAATCTTCATTTTAATGGACTTAAAACATTGTTTTTATTGTATAATGCAATTAAAAATATGACCATTATAAACATATTTAAATTAAAAACAAATATTCAAATCACATATGCTGTTAACTCAGGTTAAGTTCTTAAAAAAAATAGATATGTCCTCGAGATGAAAAATATGTTAGAATAAAGCATATTTCAAAGAAGAAATGATGAACTTCTAGAAAAGTTCAGAGAATCATAGGCTAAATGTGTTACATTTTGACATGAAAGGCACCATCCTGGGACTCAAAGCAGGGAAGAATCAGACTGAAGACTAAAGAACAATACATTCCCAAAGTGACAAGGTCTCAGATTTACAGATTAATCAATATACTCCTGATGCCCAGTGTCTTTTACAGCCATGAGGTCAGTACCTTCTGTAGCCATTACCTAGTCTAAAGCCTGCAGGTAAGAAGTTGCTGCCTCGTCCATACAAAGCTTTTTGGCCCCAGGAATGTAACTTCCCCAGTGGTTCATGTGAGTAGAAGTTTTTAGGGAAGAAGTTATAATATACAGTTTGCCAAGGTATAGGGATTTGATCCAGCAACAAGGTCAATGGCTATGGCATATAATAGGATCTTTCTTCAGGTGTGACTCATGAAACCTCAGCAGAGGCTATGATGAAGAAATGTTCCTCCTTCATTCTTCAGATCAAGGGAATTCATATTCCCATTAATTTCCTAGATCTCATAGAAAAAAAGAACAGATCCTCATTATTCATGAAAGAAGTTTGAGCTTGACTAATTGCCAAAGCCAAAAGAGGATTCTTCTTTATGGGTTTTTTTTTTCTGTAATGAGAAATTACTGCCATGTCTTCAAAGTCCTCAGTTAAAACAGACTCCAAGTTGAATCCTCCAATTATCAGACTTCTCAAGAACAGAAAAAAAATGCCAATTGTCAAGCCAAACCATGTTTTTAGTCCACAGGAATTTACTGAACATGCACATGCTTCATAAAGCTCTATACAGGGATTTGAGGTACACATATGAAAGAGTCTGTAAACCCCACAAACCCTTCAAATTAGAGGTGAAGACAAAGCAGAAAAGCCCACAACTGACAGGCATAGACGCGGCAAATGCTGTAGCTGTGAGATGCTGAGTGGATGCAGTGGATTACAGTAGGAGTCTGGGTGTGTGTAAAGACACAGACGGAGTGCACTTCCAAGTTCTGATGTTAGGACATGTGGGAGTATGGCAGGGTACTCACGTGGGAAAGGAGTACTCCTCATGTCATAAACTGCAAAAGCAAAATTTGAAAGCCATCAAGAAAGCCCCGAGAGCTGGGATGAGCCCCATGACCAACCCCTTTCCCTTTGCGTTCTTTCCATTTTCACTAGCTCTGCCACTGGATGGTGCAGCTTTAAAACTTACTCATCCCATCATTCCAAGGTGGGGCATAAAGTCATTTTTGACATTTATGAAGAACTTTTCTGAAAAGTACTTTCTGGTTGATATTTCTAGAATTCTCAAAGATGCAGCTGGATGAATGTCCCCGGGAGAGTTGGGGAAGTGACGGTACCGCAGGATGTTACTGCCTCGTCTTCTCAGCAGATCCTGACCCAGTGGCACCTGCCACCCACCCCTGCATCTCCCGTCTCCGGAGGATGTTTCTGGGCTCACAGTCTATACATTCATGGACTCTCTCCTGGGTGTCACAAAAAATACAAAATACTTTTGTCACAAGTCAAAAAGTGCCGCTTTCAGGTCTGAACAGATGAGCTTCAAAGGAACTCAACCCCATGATTAGGCATTTAAATTTGAAAAAAAAACACATCTCTCTTCATTCATGCGATTTTCATTGAAGGTCCAATATGAGCTCAATACTGTGCTTTGATTTATGGACACAGGGGTGAGCGAGACACAGTTTTCAGGTGACCAGAAGCAACTGGACAGACTCTGGCCAGCAGAGGGGCAGGTGGCAGGGCCACAGCGTCTCGCAGCCAGGCGAGAAACCGGCGCCACCATTCTCTAGGTGTGACACTGGGAACATGTCATTTGGACTCCCTGAATTATAGCTTCTTCAAGTAAGGATAATAAAACCTGGAAAAAAAACTGACCTCAGGGGACTGTGGTGAGGAATAATGACCTTTGACAGGCCCAGAAATAGATGTTTATTCTTTTTGCATCTTCTCTAATTATTTTTGCTTTTAAATAACTAAAAAATTGTATTAGACTATGCTCAAATTAAGGGCCTCACCTAAAATATCAAAGCTCACTTTAGAAGATTTTTAGTGTCACAGACATCAGTGGAATAAAACATATGCTTGCCAAACATTAAGCTCAGAAGTAATTGTGCTGTTCTGAAAATATACAGAAGGGTTTATTAGTAGACTGGCTGGTTATTTGGTTGGTTGATTAGTTAGCTGGTTTTCAAGTATGATATTTTTTTCTTTTTCTTTTTTTCCGGCACATGTGCCATCAGAAAGCCATGAGTTGAACAAGTGCATTGAAAAAGGCTGCCCTTTGGCTGCAGGAGAATTATGGGAAACCAAAAATCATACCCATGTAAGTATGAAGCTATTCTAGATTCTGCTTTACTTCCTTTGTCTGAAATTATTGGAAAAAGAGCAAGAAAAAATGCTTTGGGGATGATAAAAGAGTTATGCTTTGGATAAAATTTATCAAATACTAAGGTCATCTATTTATTCTTCAGTCTTTGATGTTTCTGTTTCTTTCTTACTTTTGTCAAGTGAAGAAGAACTCCGATGTGTAAGGCATTGGATAATCTTCCTTGGGTACCATTGTGGCTGAAAGCTTTTGTGGGGTGGGGGGTGTCTGTAAGTCTAAGCCATTCTGAATCCTTGGGAAGAGTGATGCTTGTGACTGTGAGATTCCTCCATGCTGAGAAGGCTCCTCTTTTGGTCTGTCTTCTTGCAGAGAAACTGCACACAAATCCACTTAGAAACTGACTCTGCTTTACAATATCTATGGGAATAGAATACAGAGTCCTGTGGTCCTCAAAATGAGAAACTTGAGGTCAAATATATAGAAGCTGAAGGGAAGAAAAGAAACAAGAAAAAATGGGAAGGAGGAAAAATCACTTCATCGTTTCTTATATGCAAGAACAATGTCAATATACTACATTTATCAGACTCTCTACAGCTCTGCTCTCTTTAAATTTTTTTTTTAATTTCAGAATGATATGAGGGTACCAATGTTTAGGTAATATTGTTTTCATTTCTGGGGTAAAGTTCAAGTTGTAGTTGAGCCCTTTACCCCAGGGGTGGGTGCTGAACACCTGTGCACATTCAGTGAAATCACCCTCCTTCCTCGCTCTTCCTTCTCCCTGCCCCTCACGTGACTATGCTTGTGTTTTTCTTTCATGTGGGCATGCAGTTGTTTATATATTGGTTTCAAATTCTCGATTGTCAGAATGTTATGGCCCATGCCTTTGTGGTAGTGTCATCAAATACAATGACCACGTAAAGAGTGCCATGTGGAGAATGTTTCCCTCCCAACCTTGTGACAGAGGGCAGATGTTAGATGCCTTCCAAATGGCCCTTAGGGAAATGTTTAATAGGGTATCACATAAAATACTTTCTATCAAAGTTAGCCATAAAAAATTCCGTGAGATGGAGGGCGGAGCAAGATGGCGGACGAGTAACAGCTTCCTTGCGGCTGGGCACAGTGAGACTGGGGAGAGAGGACTTCAGGCATCTCTGCCAGACGGGATCTGCCCAGAAACTTCCCTTTGGGGACACAGGGAGACAGCGTGAGGC
>CAUYON010143228.1:0-34855 GCA_963573935.1 Arctocebus calabarensis | reverse complement strand
ACAGCAACCTCCAATTCCTGGGCTCAAGCGAGTCTCCTGCCTCTGCCTCCCAAGTAGCTGGGACTACAGGTGCCCGCCACAACACCTGGCCATTTTTTGGTTGCAGCCATCATTGTTGTTTGGCGGGCCCGGGCTGGATTCGAACCCGCCAACTCAGGTGTACGTGGCTGGCGCCTTAGCCCACTGAACCACAGGCGCTGAGCCTAGAACAAATTCTTAATCACAAAAGATTTTGGTGGGGCACGCCAGCTTCAGCCTAGTGACATTCACAAGTATTTATCGGAAGGCTATTTATAACACACAGGGCACACATGTGCACCGTAGATCCCAGGGTGTGGTAGTCACAAGGACCCAGGTGGAATCCCAGTACTTCTACTGCAAGACATATAGCATTGTACAAGTTACTTACTTCTCTAAGTTTCTGTTTTCTCATCTCTTGTATAGAAGGGATAAGGGCACCTGCTTTATAATCTCTTTATAAGGATTCCAGAAAATATAAATATATCAGGGTGCTTTCTATAAAAAGTGAGAGAAACTCTCAATTCAAATTGGTTTAATTAGCAACAACAGAAGAGAATTTATTACTTCGGATTATTCTCAAATCCATGTTATTGCCAGTTCCAGTTGCTTCAGGTGCAACCACATTCAGGTGACCAGAAGGAAAGTGACAGGATTCCACCTTCCCTTTGCATTGGCTGAATTCCTAGGCAAGTTGTTTCTTTACTGTCAGTGATAACTCCTAGACTGTTTAGATGTAGATGTTGCTATCTTAGCCTTCTCTTTTCAAAACCCCAGCAGAAGACTTAGAAATATCTTTCATCTAGTTTGGTCAAGGGTCCTTCTCTGGAGACAGGAGATCAAGTACATGGACTGAGGCTGGGCAATGTTAGAGACAACCTTTGAAACACCCTGTATTAATAGGGTGCCCTATTCCACCTGCCTCTGTCTTTTCAATGGAAGCTATTCATCAATGCTTAACCCCGAATAATCCAAAAGTGTTAGCCCCTTCATCAAACACTCCCCTGTTCCTTTATTCCCATTTGTTGAATACCCACAAGTTCCATCTCATTTGATCATCATAGCATATATATAGCCTGCCCCACTAATTAAACTAAGTACCAGCTTAAAAACAATTTTGTATTGATCTTTTCTCTCTTTGTGTGTCTGTGTTTGTGTGTATAAATCAGTGTGACTCTGTCTCTATCTCTGTATACATGAGTCAGATTTGCTCAACTCAGACTGTAAGTTCTTAAAAATAGAAAATTTTAGAGGCGATTTGAACATACATTTTATTTATAACTACATTCAAATAGTTCTATTCCTCATAATTGACCTTAGTAGGTCACTAAAGGGCTCTGAGCCCAGCTTCCCTATCTTTAAAATGTAATTAATGGTAATACTCCTTCAATATAGAATGAAATATAATAGTAAATGAATATACATAAGCATAGAGCACATGGTGGACCCTTGATAATAATCTCTTCCTGTGTTTCTAATTCCTCTCAAATCACCCATTCTAGTAACACAATGCTGAATACAATTTCTATGTTTTGGTTTGACTGATTGATCAATCAGAACTCACTCAGTGGAGAAAGTTAAGATGTACTGAGCTAATCAACTAAATCTCTCTTCAGTATGGTAAATTATAAAAGCACTTATCACAATAAATTGTTTAAATGACTAATCAATACCTTATTTTTCTAAGGAAATGCAAATGTCAGGAAAATAGATGCACAATAGTTTTCATGTGATCATGTGTCTTTTAAATATTAACAGACTTATTTGTGGCCTTTGGAAGGGTTATAAAATGAAAAATACACGCATCTAATTTTATTTGATGAGCTCAATTACTAAGAACTATTTTATTTGTCCTTCATTTTTATTTGGAATGAACAGACTTAGAGAGGTGAGACCCCCCCCCATCTCTACTAAAAATAGAAAAACCAGGGCGGCGCCTGTGGCTCAAAGGAGTAGGGCGCCGGCCCCATATGCCGGAGGTGGCAGGTTCAAACCCAGCCCCGGCCAACAACTGCAAAAAAAAAATAGAAAAACTAGCCAGGCATGGTGGTGGGCTCCTGTAGTCCCAGCTACTCAGGAGGCAGAGGCAGGAGAATCACTTAAGTCCAAGAGTTTGAGGTTGCTGTGAGTTGTGAGGATACCATGGATACCATTGCACTCTACCCAGGAGTACAAAAAAACAAAAAGAGGAATTTGTAAAAATAAAGCCTGACATCTTGACAGCAAATCCTAAATATTGCACAGAAGTATTTTTCTACTGGTGGAACTATCAGTATTTAAACTTCATTCAGCAGTGATTGTAGCCTTAGTAAAATAACAGTTTCTTAACCCCAAAGACTCCAGGCTCCTGAGTAGCAGATGTGGAGTTTTCAGTATTTATAATGGCACTTACTGGTAAAGAGAGAAGAGTGAAACCTTAGACAGGCACTTAGACGTGACAATGGCGGGTTTTATTTCTGATTTTAAGACACTGAAGTGCAAGTGAGCAGTGACTCAGAGCATTGTGATGGGACAGCTGTCTCTGGTGTGTGGTCAGGCACCACCATGCCCACGGCAAGACTCACTGGAGGAGAATCATCATGTATTTATTCGCCTAACACAATCTCACCACTAGAGAAAGGGAGGAACAGTAAATTTACCTTTGATACTTTGAAGTCGATTTTCCCAACTCACCTATGAAATGGCACCCTGGGTCTAATTAGCGTCCGATCAGCTATTGTTTGGTCCCTGAAAAAGATACCAAGGGCCATTTTCACAAGGGGCTTGGCAATTCCCTTTTAATATATTGATCTAATTTATTTTTCTGTGAGCTACTCATTTCACTGAGGAAAGAAACAGCCTGATTTATTTGACTCATTTATTTCACAGCAATTTCTCCCTCATCTTTGGAAAGTGTCATATAAATTTGTCCAGTCAGGTAGGATAGATAGTATAAAAGTATACACCTAGGTAGATAAGCTCACCACACCTACCAGTGTGACTAGTCATTGCCAGGCTCCTTCATTCAAAGAAGAGCCACTTCGATTTGCTTATGTCTTTATATTATTTTTCATATTGGAACTTTCAAAATGAATCGGAAAGCAATACAACTATCAGGCCCCTAAACCTGGTCATATAAATATATAAATATATAAACAAGCTATCTGTATAATATGCTATTTTGCATTTTGATATATTACTTTTGGTCTAAATGCCAAAATATATTGCTGATCTTCTTTATTTTTCTTATAATTTACTCTATTTCTCTTTTAAAATATAGCTTGTCTAGGGAGACCCCCGGATACAGTAGCATTTCATTCATGAATAAATCAGCTTGGGGTTAATAAAGATTATAGACCTAAAAAGGGTAGTGTAGGCTTGGTTTTGGACAGTCTTGGTGATGCTTGATAAATTCGCCTTTTCTGACTTGTCATTGTCAGGATTAGGTTCTTCCTCTTTGCACTGTCATGATACCTCGTTGTTACCTGTTTTTTATTTATTTGGTTTCTTGTCTATTTCTTCCTCGAGACCAGTGTTTTTCAACCTTTTTTATCTCATGGCACACTTGAATCTGTAGTTAAACTTCCACAGCACACTTAAATATGTTGAACAAACAAACAAACAAAAAAAAGCAAGGAAAAGAACATACTTACTGTACTTTGAACTTCTTTCAAAAATAAGTTAATTAATGATCTTTAAAAATATTCAAGGCACACCTAAGATCCTCTCATGGCACACCTGTGTGCTGCAGCACCCCACTGGAAAGTCACTGGGCTAGACTGAGATCCTTGCAGCAGGGGCCATTATGTTCATGTCTGTCTCCTCAGCATCATGCAAAATCCCTGACAAATGTCAGGTGCTTAAAAATTGTTTCCTGGATGAATGGACAGGGTAGTTATTAATCCATGGCATTCCAGTCTAACCACTTGTAAGAAAAATAAGACTTTTTCTAACAATAGTAAGGGCAACATCTTGGCTACTTTGGTAAGTGGTCATAAGACCAAAGTCGTGGACGCTTGGCTAATTTAGCTCATGGTCTACAAATAGTGGGGTACTATTTTAAAGCTTTGACTTGACAGTCTTAACTTGTGACACTGACAAAACAATGGGGACCCTAGATCCCAAATCATCAAATGGTTCTTGACAATTAAATACCAAAAAAGGAAACAATGTG
Source organism: Arctocebus calabarensis (assembly GCA_963573935.1). Classification (NCBI taxonomy): domain Eukaryota; kingdom Metazoa; phylum Chordata; class Mammalia; order Primates; family Lorisidae; genus Arctocebus; species Arctocebus calabarensis. Next base: position 30,684 of record CAUYON010143228.1, on the reverse strand, counting down.
CACATACATTTCAATATCTGTATTTTGAAATTCAGAGCAGAGAAGTGGAGAATGGAAAGTCAGGAGTCTTGTGACACGTGATGCAGTTGGTTCCATGGAATATTTTCAGACCAATAGCAGTTTGCAAAGAACTTTTATGGACAGTATAAATATTTTGAGCTGCCGGCATCATTACCAGCTGACGTTTTCTTTCCTCAGGACCAGCTGTTCAGGAACATCCCAGCAGAGAGCCAGGCACATTTGAGACTTGGATCTGGGTAGAGGCCACTGCAGGCTCTTCGGCAGCAATGTCGGTGCTGGAAGAAAGCCGGCCATTTGCTCAACAGTTGTCCAATGTCTACTTTACAATACTTTCACTTTTCTGTTTTAAACTTTTTGTGAAAATCAGCCTTGCCATCCTCAGTCATTTCTATATTGTGAAAGGCAACCGCAAGGAAGCGGCAAGGATAGCAGCTGAATTTTATGGAGTAACCCAAGAACAAGGTATGTTTATGATAATCCTCTCATGTTTCAAGTTGAGCTTGACTATCATTTGAGCCACGATCCAAGAAAACATCACATGTTTTCTTTATGGATTGATTCAAAGGGAATATTTTTTAAATTTTTGTCAGGAAAATATATGTAACTCTCGCCATGGCTTGATGGAAAAAAAAATTACTGTTTGTGTGTTTGAGTTAAAATCAAGGTATCTTTATACAACAGATTAATAGAAACATATTATTAGACATATTCTATTAAGAAACATTTATAAAACATAACCATTCATTTTCCAACTCATAGTGTTAGAGATTGGTTTTGGAAATAACTTGTTGCACATTAATTATCCTTTAATACATTATCTGCATTATATGATTTTTAAATCAGATGTTTAGTCATAGGTAAAAAAATTGTTATAAAGAAAAGATTTCAAAGATTTTCTTTCTCACAATTACATGTTAATAAGATTAGCCCTTTGATTCTAAAATAAAGCACAGAAAAATAAAGATTTATGATATGTGTTTTCCTGATGGAATTGTTATTGCTTTGCTCAGTTTGTGAAAAATTGATTATAAAAAGATAGAAAAATAATTAATAAATTTTATATTTGTGCAGCTAAGCACTTCCATGTTCCTTAGGAGAAACTGAAGAGAAACCAAATGAGAAACAATCATTGTACCTCTAGACTTTGAAGTTGTAAGACTATACATTCTATTATACCAATATTCTGTGCTATGAAAACAATTCATGTAGCCTTGAATTATCATCTATAGTCTAAAGATTCATTCTAGATGTTAAAATCAGTAGGCATTCAGGAGCATTTGATGGTCCAAATATCTCTAACACAGCTTAAATTTACAGAATCAGAATGTACTATCACACAGTTAAAGAATGTAAATTTTTTAAGAAGACCACTTAGAGTAGAAAGCTTCCCTTCTTAACATCTATTTTCCTACAGTGTTCAATGTGTAACATCATTCATTTTAAGATCTAGATTATTTTGTTGATACAGGAAAGTTGAGTGACAGTGGAGAATCTTTTTCAGTATATAAGGTAGATAATGAGCACATTTCTCCCGAGGAAAAATGCTCTTGTGTCAAGTGGGGGATTTATGTACTCACTTAAAATGAGGAAAATGCGCTCAGATCAAACTTGCACAGGGAAGATGAAATCTCAGGGAAATGGGTGGCATTCAATTCTTTACCTACCAGCTCCGCTTCAGAAAGGGTATGTCTGTATTGAAATATGACCTACGCTTGGTGCAATCCTGCTGCAAATAAAAAAATTAGTTGGTAAATGGAATGTTTATGTACAAAACAGCAAACAGAGAAAACAACAAAAATTATATGTGTAGACATAGACTAAACACAGATTATATGATCATAAAATGTAAAATTTGCCCTCACAGGCCACCTATAGCTCATTATTTCATAATCAAATCTTGTCTGTGTATTATGAAAATCGCCTTACATGAGAACATGTAATATTGGCTAAAAGAAGAAACATTTGTTTGTGGGTTGACAAGGATTTTAGAGAAGGGTACAGAAGATCCTTCTGGTACATATTTACAAGTAAAAACAAACAACTGTATCTCTTCAGGCTGATGTTTGTGTGCTTATGCTGGGAAATCATGGTAGTATTTCACAGGGAATGGCTTCCTTGTTCCCCTCTAATTTATGATTCTATCTTAAGGTATATTAGAACTTTAGGACTTTGTCTCAAGAAAGAAAGAAGTAAATCAATGCTTAATAGAAACATACTTTTCCTGGAGACACAAACTGGGAATAAAGTTTTAAGAAACTTTGTTTTATGTTGTTTCTAATGTTAGATGTATTTAACAAAATTCTTGCTTCCAACATCATGCAATTACCTACACACTAAACAATAGAATATGTTATCATAATTTTTATTTAATATTAGAATAAATACTCTCTGATTTTATTTGAACATTAGGAGATAAAAAATCAAGTACCTTAGAAAAACTCTTTCTTAATTTCCTACTTCTAAGAGTTAATGCCTCCTTGCCGCAGAAAATTATACTTTCTCCATTTTAACATAGCTTTTTCTTTTATTTACTAAAATTAAATCATTTTTTTATCTTGTTTGTATCTTTATAATCAATGAATCAGCCTTGATTATGTGTTTAATCCAGCAATTTTCTCCTTCCTGGGAAAGATTATCACCTCCACTCCACTTTGAATTGGGTTTCTCATCCTCGCTTTCAAGGCTTAGCCAGACTGCTCCCCAACCTTTCTGATAGGAAGTTGCCAAATTCCATGAGATAAGAGATGATGTATGTATTTTCACATCTTGTGTAATCACAGAAGACCCTGTTGACAACTTCGGATGTCCTCCCATGGGCAACAATATTTTGGTATGAAATTTTAAAAAACTGTTAATTTTCTTAGAGCTATTGCAAATCAGTTTATTGTATTAAACCACCATTAGGGTATTTTGTTTGTTTGTTTGTTTGTTTGTTTGCTTTTGTTTTTGGCCAGGGCTAGGTTTGAACCCCCACTACTCCTTTGAGCCACAGGCGCTGCCCAATTAGGGTAGTTTTTAAAGCACTTTCCAGTTGGAGTTGAGACCAAGGTATAATTACAGGAGAGAATGCTAAAAAGATAAATGCTATGTAAAATAGCTTATAATATTTCCTCCTTGGTCTCTTTACTACTCCATTAAAATTTACAGATCGGTCTTTTCATCTCTGAGACTTTCATCAACCCGACCATCAAATTGAATGATGAAAGTAGCTTTTCTACATAACCACCTCCTGTATTTTTTTTACCTTAAACATTGCAATTAAAATCTCTGCTTATCAGAGGTCTGGTCTATTTTCGAAGCTAGCATTGTACTTTGGGACTGATTGTGAGATTAATAGGAGTTGAAAGGTATTTTCAACTGATAATATGAAACAGTGCAGAGTGAATGGGGAGATGGGGGATACATTAGTCTGGAATCACTCAAAGGCCTTAGGAAGAAGCCCCGAATTATAGCCCAAAGACACCTCAAGAGGCGGCTCCTCCAGTCACAGACAATAACTTTTTAAGTTCTGGCTCAGATTCTGATGTTTAGCAGTTTTACCCACAGGTGGAGAGGGTAATTCTAAGCACCTATTCTTTTGAGCACCCTTGATATCAAGACACTGAAGACAAAGGATACACAAAGACAAATATTATTATTCTCATTCTTAAATAGTTTGTATTCTAAATGAGGAGATAGGATATCTACGTATAATAGTCACTTTCCAAAATACTAAATCAATGATTTTCATCCAGGGTATCATGACCACTGCTGTGCCTTGGGAGGATCTTAGGTGTGCCATGAAAATTTTAAAAGATCATTAATTAAATTATTTTGAAAGATGTTCAAAGCAGTCAGTATATTCTTTTTTAAAACTTTTTTTGATTAACATAATGTAAGTGTGCTGTGGAAGTTTAACTATTGGGTCAAGTGTGCTGTGAGATTAAAAAGGTTGAAAAACATTGTACTAAATGTCAAATGAGTCCAAAGAATGAAAGGATTGTCTCCAGATTTGTACTTTCAGAGATGTCTTCACAGGGGAGGCAAATCCTGAGCTGACAGAATGAGCAGAGGCATGGATTCATGGGTACACATAAAATACTGGGAGATAGTAGATTTGGCTAGAGAGGAGAGTGCTTGCACTGTTCATGTCTGGGTAGCAAATTGGGCCCAGATATGAAAGAATTTGAATGGCAGGCTACGCAATTCTTTTTTATTTTTTCTTTTGAGATTGAGTCTCACTCTGTTGCCCAGGCTGGAGAGCTGTGGCATCATCATAGCTCACAACAACCTCAACTTCTTGGGCTCAGGTGATCCTCCTGCCTCAGCCTCCCAAGTAGCTGAGACTACAGGCACCCCACCACTACACCTGGATAGTTTTCCTATTTTTAGTAGCAATTGGGGTCTCGCTCTGCTTAGGCTTGTCTCCAGCTCCTGAGCTTAGGTGATCCACCCTCCTTGGCCTCCTAGAGTGCTGGGATTACAGGTGTGAGCCATTACACCTGGCCTAGGATAAGCTCTTCTGACTTTACTTTGAAAGCAAAAAGAGTCACTGAAAGATTTTTGGTATAAGTGAAGCTGGGAAAAATAAGGAAGGATGTATATGAAATCATACTTTAAGGTAGATTTACATAGTAGTAATCTTTGGAGTTGGACAAGGGGTTATGTTTGAAGTGGGTTAACCAGGAGACGAAAGCCTAGACCCATTGGGGGTGAGAGAAGAAAAAGAAAAAATGAATCTGATAATGCAAAAGGATAGCCCTGGCAGAAAGAAAAGATGTTACTTTGGAGTAACCAAGTGTCTCCTAGAGTTAGATAGCGTCAGTCAGAAGAGGGAGCAATGCAGGTGGACCCTCAGCTGCGTGGCAAGTCTGGTGGGTCACCCTTCTCTCTCTACTGTGAAACAGCAAGGAACATCAGGAAGCAGAGGACTAGAATCGCAATTCTAGTCTTGCACTCGACTGATTTAATATATTCTCTTCATTCCACTTTTTATTTTTATCACCAAGTTGCATTCTGATTACGATTTGCTCACCATCTACATCTACCTGCAAAAATAGACTGTGCTATCTTGACACAGAGTATTTAAGTCCATTGAACATTTATAGTTCTTATTGTAAATGAATATATTTGCATCCTGATATCAATCTTCAAAACTGTTCTTTGAGCTATTAAGTCCACTTCTGAGATGTGAATTTGCTCCAGGTGTGCTGATAGAGCAGAATTTTTTTTTTTATTGTTTGGGATTCATTGAGTGTACAAAGAATTAGGTGACACTGATTGCATTTGTTGGGTAAATTCCCTCTCATAATTGTTTTCTACTCCCAAGAGGTGTGCCACACAGTGTGCCACACCTCATGCTGCTCTCACCTCCCCTCTCCCCACTCCCTCATTCCCCTACCTGCTCCCCTTATTAGCTCATCTACAGCCTTCATATCAGAACTGAGTACATTGGATTCTTCTCATAGCTCCCAGCAACCTCAACTTTTTGGGCTCAAGTCATCCTCCTGCCTCAGCCTCCCAAGTAGCCGAGGCTCCAGGGACCCCACTACCACTCCTGGATAGTTTTTCTATTTTTATTAGCGATTGGGAAATCGCTCTTGCTTAGGCTGGTCAGGTGATCCACCCTCCTTGGCCTCCCAGAGTGCTGGGATTACAGGTGTGTAAGGATCATTCTTGTGATGCTTTACTAAGAAGAAGGTATTCCACCTCAATCCAGGTTAATACAAAAAAATGTAAAGTCTCCAACTCTTTTAATGGCTGAAAAGATATACATATACCACAGTTTGTTAATCCATTCCTGGATTTATGGGCATTTAGGTTGTTTCCACATTTTGACGATTATAAATTGAGCTGCAATAAATGAGCCATACACCAAATTTTGGATACTAGAAAATTTATGAAGGTAAAGTGTCTCTGTGAGGGTGCTTGAGGAATATGTTAGCTGGTAAAGTTTGGAGCTGACCTGTTCAGATGCTCCTTTTGTGGCTGGGACTTATGTAGAATATAAAATCTATTTACAACCATTGGGGAGAATCTTTTGCTTGTGGTTTCATAAGTTTTCTTTGGGGGTTGAAATTAAGCATGCAATTTTTTTTTTTTTTTTTTTTTGTCAAATCTGTGGTGGACACTTAGAAATAGAACACAGTGTAAATACACCCTCTCAGATGAAAGGGCAAAAGAGTTTGTCATTTGGGGAGAATATTGTACTTGCTTAGGAAAAGCAGCCAGAATTTTATGTAACATCTCTTTTCTCTACATTAGTGAAATCCATCCTAGGTTTGAAAGCAACTTTAGGTATTTACTTTATGGTGGATGCCAGCAATGGCAGCAACAATATTCATTACACCTGTTCCTGGGAAGTGATTTGTTCCATACAATTTTTGGTGTTGCTGTGTAACCTGCATGAGATTAGTGATCTTAGGAACATTTCTCAGGATCTCAGTAGTGAAAAATTTCAGGGGGCAAATCTATAGGATGTCTCATTTAATGTTTTTATTATATGAAGATATAAAAATATCCTGAAGATGTGAGAATTTTTGGACACATTTTCCATACCTAAGTGGAACAACTCTATGTAAGAATAACTGAAATCAATAGAGCCACTCTTGCTTGAGAAAAGATATAATATTATATTCAAAGGTGCTATTAAAATTTTTTTAAAGAAGTTTTAATTTTACCCAAAGTCTACTATTTTTCAGAAATGCCAAAGCACGTTTTTGAAAGAAATAATTATTATCCTGTAAATTAAAAATGGAATCTAGGAACAAAGTTCCAGGTTTAGAAAGGGATTTGTCAAATATTTATGTATTAATTCTGTTCTTTTTTTACTCTGTGCCTTAGTTCATTTTGTGGTGTATAGAGAAATACCTGAGGCTGAATAATTTGTAAAGAAGAAAGGTTTATTTAGCTCTGATTCTGGGCTGCTGGAATGGCCTCAGGCTGTTTCCATTTCTGGTAGAAGATAGAACGGGAGCTGTTTATACAGAGATCACGTGGTGAAGGAGAGAGAGACAGACGTGGGGGGACAGGTGCCAGGCTCTTTTTAACAACCAGATCTCTCAGGAACTAATAGAGTGAGAACTCACTCACCCCCTTAATCCCTTCTTAAAGCATCTGTCCTCTGACCCAAATACCTCCCATTAGGTCCCATCTCTAACATTGGGGATCAAAGTTCAACCTGAGGATTGGGGAGGATTGGTCCCCCTTGGAGGGGACCAATATTGGAGGGGTAAATTTTGGGAGATGGCACAGCTTGACATTTTAAAGTTAAAGACCTTGCTAGCTTAGAAGGGATCACTTTTCCTAGATATATTCTCTTTGTACCTCCCTTTAGTTATTCACTTTCTTGCTCATTTGCTACTTACAACACATTATACATATACAGCTGTGCCTTTATGTATCTCCTAGGGGAAAGGCACTGTGCTAGGCATTAAGATAAAGGCACTGTGCTAGGCATTAAGATAATCTTACAGGTTATGCAGGTAGAGGAAAGAGTATACAACTGAGCAAGAATAGTTACACCTGGCAGGTGGATTGCTCGCGTTCAGGAGTTTGAGACCAACCTGAGCAAGAGTGAGAGCCCCATCTCTACTAAAAATAGAAAAACTAGCTCTGTGTGTTGTAATGGGTGCCTGTGGTCCCAGCTACTCGGGAGGCTGAGGCAGGAGGATCACTTGAGCCCAGGAGTTTGAGGTTGCTGTGAGCTATATGGCACCACAGCTCTCTACCCAGGGTGACAGAGTGAAACTATCTCAAAAAAGAAAAGAAAAAATATATACACGTTCTCTCCCACATTCATGCAAGCATCCTCATTCATAATGCCCATGAATTCCCAATTCCCTACTTTCATTTCCTACTAATGTTTCCCCTTCCTCAACTTGTTATTTCTACCTCATATTTCTCTTACCCAAAACTCACAGTTTTGTCATTAAAAGAATTTATTTACAGGAAAGAAACAAGTTTGCTTATAGCTTATCTACTAAGCCTCGGGGGAAATGAGAAATGTTTGTGTGAAAACATTTCAGAATAGATTTTGTGTGTTTTGGTAAGTGTCATTGATACAGTCAACTCTTAATTTTTACATAATAAGGATAAAGAGAGTGGCCCCTGTGGCAAAGTGGGTAGGAAGCCAGCCCCATATTCCGAGGGTGGCGGGTTCGAACCTGGCTCCGGCCAAACTGCAACAAAAAATAGTCGGGCGTTGGTGCAGGCCTTTGTAGTCCCAGCTACTCAGGAGGCTGAGGAAAGAGAATTGCCTATGCCCAAGACCTGGAGATTGCTGTGAGCTGTGATGCCACAGCACTCTCCCAAGGGCAACAAAGTAAGGGTCTGTCTCAAAAAAAAAAAAGATAAAGAATGAAAGAAAGCTAGGGGCTCAGCACAGTGGTAACAATGTCGGCCACATACACCAAGGCTGGCAGGTCCAAACCTGGCCCAGCCTGCCAAACAACAATGATGACAACTTCAACAACAACAACAAAAATATCCAAATGTTGTGGCAGGCACCTATAATCCCAGCTGCTTGGGAGGCTGAAGCAAGAGAATTGCTTAAGCCCAAGAGTTTGAGGTTGCTGTGAGCTGTGATGCCACAGCGCTCTACCGAGAGTGACACAGTGAGGTCACTCATTATGGTCATAGGTCTAGGCATCCTACTTCCCAGTTTACTCTCTCTTCTAGAAGATGATAAATTATTAAAATAAGTGACTTTTTATTTTGTTACTGACACAACTGATAAAGTTTTTAATTTAACTCAGGCTGCTAAATACTTGGGTACCTACACTATTCCTGGCACGTGTGTGCCATAAGTACATACACTAATGTGTGTACATATTAGTTGCATCTAGTACATAACAAATATACAGGGTGGACATAAAGTTCATGTGCAATTAAACTTTATGTCCACCCTGTATATACATGAAAATACGTAATATTTTGTGTACATAATTTATGTATTTATCTATATTTATATATCATATATATTTACCACATATAGAATGTGAGTTGCTTTTTTAGTAAAAGGAGAAGACTGGAATGGGGGCATGCAAGCCTTGCACATGTAAAACAAATAAACTGCAAGCAAATGTAAAATCATATGTGGTGCTAAATTAAAACCAGTCACATTTTACAATTGAGGTTCTCTTAGGGGCCAGGAGGGGAAGAAATTGAGGTCAGTTGAGAGTATAGAGTGCCGTGGCATCACTCTTCACCAAGAAGGGAGAACTTAAGGCAAAATTTGACAGACAGACAGACAGAATAGGAGGACTAACAATAAAGTTTGCAAACTCAAGCTAGAAAACATGCTACATACGTCGTTGCAGAATATCACTTTAGTCACCTTTGAGGTCCTTGCCTTGGGAAGCTATGCACTACGCTAGCACCTAGTATACCCTTCAAAGCAATTTTGAAATTCTTTTTTTGGAATGGCCATCAGAGCTGCCATCATAAATGTGGTCATGTAGAAATAGGGATGAAACCAAGCTGAATATAAAAAGAAAAAAAGAAAAAGTTTAGAATGTGGACCCAAACAAGCCTGGGTTCATCTGGAACAAAGCTGAAAGTATTAATGTTAGAGATAAAGACACATAGTTGAGTGGTTGGTGCCAACTGAGTAGGGGGGGGACTCATCTCAAAACATACAGAGAAAAGTAAACTGCTCTATCAAGAGCTTTTTAATTCCTTTGCAGGATTCAGCATGTGAAAAAGAGTCACTAGCTAATGTTGTAAATAATTACCACCCTAAGTATTTTACACAGTCACTGGTATGATGGTATTTTTAATTTTTTTTTTTTTTAGAGAGCCAGAATTCACTTTGTCACCTTTGGTAGAGTGCTGTGGCATCACAGCTCACAGCAACCTCCAGCTCCTGAGCTTAGGTGATTCTCTTGCCTCAGCCTCCTGAGTAGCTGGGACCACAGGCGCCTGCCACAACGCCCTGCTTTTTTTTTGTTGTTGTTGTTGCAGTTTGACCGGAGCCGGGTTTGAAACTGCCACCCTCGATATATGGGGCTGGTGCCCTACTTACTGAGCTACAGGTGACACCCAATATTTATTTTTTTTATTAAATCATATCTGTGTACATTAATGTAATCATGGGTACAATGTGCTGGTTTTATATATAATCTGAAATATTTTTAATATATGTCCTCCTATGTATTGCATGAATTGCCTCTCAGGGAAGATAGGATGCCTCCCTGGCATTGACCCAGCGCATCCTTAGAGTGGTTTTATGGTGATTCGTGAGTCCCTGGAACAGTTTTAGTGTGTTAAGCTCATGTGCTAAACAGAAAAGTAGAGAAGAAAAGTTATTCTCAGTGACAGATAAACCATGTCATTGAAAGCAGTGGAGTATTTGGAATGCCTTTTCTTCTGAAGCCACCCTAAAACAGTTAAGCGGAGAGAGAAAGATGGAGGGGGAGAGAGAGAGAGACTGCTCACTGGCTGTGTAGAACTTTTGGCATTTCTTTGCCACCAGCTGCATAGGGAACAAGTCATTCATTCTTTCCAACTTTCCCTCAGTAACACAACAAAGCAGACCACTGTCATTTAGACTAAAAATGCCTGAAGAATATCAGGTGTGTGTGTGAGGGAAGGGGCAATTTAAGGAGTCTCATAGATTGTTAAATTGTTAGTACTGGAAGAATCTTCCAAATGGTCTGCGATTCAACAAGTCCACTCTGAAATTTAGGGTAAGAGTTTTTCCTAAATTCTCAAATTCCCCATTGGTTACTACGGGACTAGACTTCTGTGTGTGTGTGTGTGTGTGTGTGTGTGTGTGTGTGTGTGTGGAGGGGGTGGGGTACCAGATTTTTAAAATCTGCCTTCTAAATAGATTTAAGATTTTTCTAGATGGGCTTCAGGGTTAGGGTGGTGTGAGAGGACAAGACTCCCACGGACCCTTTCCCCTCTTTGAACACAGCAACTCTATAATGATTCTTCATAAGTTGGGCTTTAAGAGAAAGCTTTCTTCAAAGAAATATATAAAATAATATTTAAAACTAAACCTTTCCAGTTTGTTTAAAATATTATTTGTTAGATATATCTTCATAGGACCTAACCATCCTATAATCTGAGTCATAACTGAATATCCTTTTGAAATTCTTTCCTAGGGATTAGAAGAGCAGCAAACATTTGGGGCCCGCCAGGAATGTGTATAACTATGTGACATGGCACCAAGGCATCCTGTGCCCACCAGGGCAGCTAAAATGTCCATGTCACCATTACCTACTGAGTAAAAAAAGAAAGCTTCAGGGCTCCATAGACTCTTTCCAGAAGGCTTATAGTCTTAAGTGATGGGCATAGTACAAACAAACTGAAATTTAACACTGAAATGCCATTCATGTTTTTAAATAGAAGCAAGCACTGACTCACCTCAGCTGCCAAGTGTTCAACTGATTTAAATGAACACAGGCAATGGTACAATTAAAGTAAAGGTTCATCCGTGGAAAATCGATTCTTCACTATCATACTGATGCGAAGTTCCTTATTAGCAGATTGAATCAGATCGGGCTGCCAAAGTGGGAAAGGAAGCCTGGAGGCCACCCTTCTTCTAAAGGTGTCTCAACACACTACAATAGCAGTGGAGTAATCACTGTGAATGACTTTGTGAGTGGGTCAACTCCTAATACCAATCAGACACATCTTTAACTAACTACTGAGATTTAAGAGCACTTAATTTCTCTCAGTAGAGAAATGATGATTTCTCTTATCCATCCAGTGAAAGAAATAAGTAATTTCTAGAATGAAATGATGCATCTCATGAAATACTGTATTTTGGAAACTTTGCATCCTATTCCCCTTTTGAACTGTGATCCATAATAGTCAATTTGGAAAAGGAAAAAGTACTAGTTCCTTTAGAGTTCAAGTACACAGACCACAGATCTATGGAGACTGGGAAAGAATAGATACTTCTTTGCAATAATTCTCCAAGAAGTAAAAGAAAAGAAGGGAAGGGGAAAATGTGAGCATCTCCCTCTTGCTTTAGATGAAATGCCCATCGAGTAAAATATAGCACAGGAGCTAAGTTTTATGGCTGCTTACCATTAGTCAAAGAAACCAACAAAACAAGACTGGATAGGGTTGGAGAGAAAATCTACTAAAACAATACTTCCATGTCTAACTCCAAATATTCGTGAAAGAAAGGGAAATCTGTTTAAGCTCATTTTTTAAGGTCTACTGGAACTGATAATATTTTCTTAAAAAATAATTTTTATTTATGGAAGTTACTTGAATTCAATGGTCTTTTTATAATTTTTAAAGCGTAATTTTAAAAACTGCATACAAATGACCATAAATCTCATTCTATGAAATTATAGTGAATATTTCATATAAGTGTACAGTTTGTAATTAACCTAAAGCTTGTAAGGGTAAACTTGTGATTCTTGCTAAATTCCTGAATAGAGACAGAATTGTAATAGGACTACAAGGAAAGCAGATCTGTCAAAACTGCTGTTATTCTGGAGAAGAAAATTATAGTTTGCTAGACAAGAAATCATTTGGTCCTTGAAATAACTGTCAATAGCATACAGGAAAAACAGTGCTTTAGGTATTGAAGAAAGTCAGCAATTATTTGTAGAATTAATTTAAAAAGTGCTTAAATAGGAAAAAGTGGAGGTTAAAAAACACATTGCATACAGTATAATGATTTACCTAACGTAATTGTTCTATCATGGTTCTAGCACTTTCCAGCTGTGTGATCTTAAGAAAGTTGCTTAGCACCTAGATCTGCTTCTTCATTGGTAAAATGGAGATATTGATGCTTACTTCAGGGAATTAATGCAGATGTTATATGAGATATAATTTACTACCTAATCCACTTACTACAGTGCCTGGCACATAACTGTCACTTTATAAATGTTAGTTCTCTTTATTATACTTAAAAAAAAATTCAAAGGCAGAATAAAACTGCTCACAATTAGGTAATACAGACAAGCATCAATAAAAAAAGATAATAAAATTATAATAAATCACTTTTGTTTGCCAAATGGTTGCTACAAAAATGTAATAATATCAGAATGTCTCCCTCTCTCTTTTTCTTTTTTTTCTTTTGAAACAGAGTTTTACTCTGTCACCCTGGGTAGAGTGCTGTGGCATCATCATAGCTCACAGCAACCTTAACCTCCTGGGCTCAAGTGATCCTCCTGCCCCCCCCACCTAGTTTTTCTATTTTTAGTAGCATTGGGGGTGTTTCACTCTTGTTCAAGTTGATCTCAAACTCCTGAGATTAAGTGATACACCCGCCTCACTTCCAGAGGTGCTGGTATTATTGGCCTGAGTCACTGGGCCCAGCCCTTGCAAAAATTTCAGCTATGAATAGAAATACTAGCTGGGCATTGTGGTGGGCACCTGTAGTCCCGGCTACACAGGAGGCTGAGGCAAGAGGATGGCTTGAGCCCAGGAGTTTGAGGTTGTTGTGAGCTATGATGACAGGGCACTCTAAAAGATTCTTCTATGATCTTACTCTATCAAAGAAATTTTTCTTCACAGAAATTCTTTGGACAGAAATATATCCTTGGGCAAATTTGGTCAGATAATAGGTCACCATGGCCATACTGTAAGAAAACTCTGTGAGGAACTTGAAACAGCACATTGAGGTGGTGGCTTGTCATAGCAATTCCTGGTTCCTCTTTTTCTTTTTTTTTTTTGTAGCGACAGAGTCTCACTTTATCGTCCTCAGTAGAGTGTTGTGTCGTCACAGCTCATAGCAACCTCCAACTCCTGGGCTTAGGCGATTCTCTTGCCTCAGTCTCCCGAGTAGCTGGGACCACAGGCGCCTGCCACAACACCGGGCTATTTTTCTGTTTTGCAGTTCAGCTGAGGCCAGGTTTGAACCTGACACCTTCAGTATATGGGGCCGGCGCCCTACTCCGTGAGCCACAGGCGCTGCCTGTGTTTCCTCTTTTACAGCAGTGACAGTAAAGGAGTCAAAGCTGACTCCTTTGTTGACTGGCAAATTTACACAGAAACTATCCCACATTACCACTTATTACTCTGGTGACGATCAAGAAAGTCTTTACAAATATCCTACATTACCCTGAGTTTTAAATTTTCAATAGCTGATACAAGTACAAACACAAGTTAACTTGTGACCCGTCAATTATGTGTTAATATCCTTTGCCAAACCAGCCCCCTTAAAAGCCTCTTTTCCTTTTATTTTATTTTCTCTTAATCCCTGGCAGCTGAAAAGGAAAAACAAAAATAATGACACTAAATGTCATTAATGGTGAAGAGCTGAGTCAGCCAATTCAGGGATTTATTTCCTCTGTCCCTTTCTGCCAGCTGGTCTCTCTAGGAATGACCAAATCATGGTTTTTCAACTACACATATCTTACAAAAAGGTGGGGTTTTTTTCCTTATCAGAAAGAAGAAAAATAAACCATTTTAATAAGCAGGTTATTTCTAGAAATAAAGATGCAGAATTACTCCTTCACAGAACCACTGAAAGACCTCAGACTCTGAAACATATTTTAAATTATCTGGGGCCCTATACCCGATTTTGCAAAGTATCCTTCCAGGAGCTCTGGCTCCCGGGGACACTTGTTTCTTTATCAGTCTGATGGGAAGGCTATCTGAAGGTGAGTAGGCCTCTACTCAGAAAATAATAAATCACAACTAATGACTTTTGTTTTTTATCTTCAATATGAGACTATTAATCTATAAACATTACCACTGGGAACAAAGGACTGATCAAAACAAGAGGGGAATCAGTGCTGCCGGTTGTAAGACTCCAGAGGCTAGCTTGCTCCTTCCCCAGGCACGGTTGGTGTGAAACTCAACCACCAGTTGGCAATGAGGTTTTACCACTGAAAGATTGGCAGGAATATGATGCAGCACAAAGAACCTTCTCAAAATGGTATGATTTATGGTGACTTCATAAACTTGAGAGTAGCCTTTTTGAGTAACAGTGGTATATGACCACCCCTAAAATTTTTAGAATGTAGCTAGCTCACTCTTGCCTAGTCTTTAATAAAGCCTTTTTTTCTTTCTATAATTTATATTTATTAAACGTAAAAGCTAAAGTAAATCAAGAACATAAAGACATTTAATCTTGTAATTTCTAATTTAAATGGAACATATTTCTGGAGAAAGGCAATGTCGCTGGGAGTCTATACTGATGAATTTTATAATTAGCATAGTGAGGTGTGGATTGGAGCACACATTGTTGTCCATATTTAGTTTATTGTTTTTATTTCATATTACCATGAGGGTAGAAATGATTAGATTACAATGCTTGCATTTGTTCAGTAGAGTCCCTCTTATAGCTGTGTCCCACCCCCAGGAGGTGTGCTGTGTACCCCCACATTGTGCCCTTTAGGTGGGAGCTCACCAGTCCATCTTCCCACCTGCTCTTCTTCTTCCCTCCTTCCCCCGACTTGAATCAAATTGAGTTTTTCTGTTATGTGGGCATGTATTAGATTGTCTACAGGGTTCATATTAGTACTGAGTACATTGGATACTTGCTTTTCCATTCTTGGAATACTTTACCAGGAAGACTGTGTTTCAACTCCATCCAGGTAAATACAAATGACTTACATTTTTACGGCTGAATAGTACTCCAAGGTGTACATATACCACAGCTTGTTAATCCATTCCTGGGTTGATGGACACTTAGGTTGTTTTCACATCTTGGTGATTGTAAATTGAGCTGTAATAAACAATCTAGTGGAAATGTCCTTATGATAAAATGTGGTTTTTTTTTTCCTTCTGGGTAGATGCCTAGTAATAAGATTTCAGGAACAAATGGAAAGACTATTTTGAGTTCTTTGAGAATTCTCCATGCTTCTTTCCTAAGATGCTGTATTAGTTTGCAATCCCACCAACAATGTAAATGTATTCCTTTCTTCCCACATCCATGCCAGCACCTACAGCTTTGGGACTTTAATAAACTCTTAAGTAATAATACTAATGATACAATACTGGCTATTTGTTTGTTTGTTTGTTTGCAGTTTTTGGATTGATCCCACCACCTGGGGTATATGGGGCTGGCACCCTACTCCTTTGAGGAGCCCCAATACTGGCTACTTGTTCTCTGAAATGACATAAATCCAGTTCTGTGTGATAATTCTGAATTCTGTGTGATAATTGATATTTTTCAAAATAACTAAACTTATTTGCTTTCAAAAGCTATGTTTTAAAACTTGGTAAAATACCAATCAAATTTCTATACCAGAATACATGCACAGTTGTGCTTTGTAAGCTTTTAGCAAATGGCTGAATTTTGGTTATACCATGTAAATTTGTTAGTTAAAGGAATCCCTTTGGGGAAAAAAAATCTATTTTATAATCATAAATTTTTCATCAACTACATTTTCTTAAATCAAGGTGTACCTATGAGTTGCCTTTCCAGTAAATATTATATGGATAATATTGTAAACAGGAGAAGATGAGAAATGAAAAAAATAGCAGGTATCCTCATCAACAGAAAGTGGATCCCTTGTTCCTCAAATTTGCTGTAATTTGACTTTAACAGATGAAGTTGACTGCTTTTCTTTGAACAATTGTTGTTCTGAGGGTTTGAGCTGATGCCTTAATTCATACTTTCTTATGGTAATAAGTTATACTTTTATTGTCATTCATGAACTCTTTTTCACACATGCTCTTTTCATCTTTATAACTGACTTCTACCTCAGGAAATGGTATTATGCTGCTTTTGCAAGAAGGAAAAAGAGGCTTCAAAATGTAGAGGCGTTTACTTACTCAAGGTTATCTATCTAGAGAAAAGTAAAAGTGGGAGCCCCAACCTTTGGCATTGTGAGATTTTGTTTCTCCATCTTCTGCTAAGAAACAGGCAGTGTTCCTCGTCCAGGGCTAATATCTATGCTGGGTGGCAGTCTGTCTTTCGGGATCCTTGTAATAATCCTAGCAGGACACAGAATTTCATGACACTCTCTGAGCTGCTTTCTTCCCACCCTCATGATGGTCCAAATGGAAGCCTGACTATGTCATCAAGTCAACATTGAGAGGAGCTTGTAAGACTCACAAAACAGGGATTCATTTCATCCTCAGGACTTAGAAAAACTCCTAGCACATGACAGGTTTTTAATAAACATTCAAGAAAGGAAAGGATCAAGAAAGAAGGAAAAGTGGAATGAGGAAAGTTGAGGGGATTTAAACTTGATTAAATGGAATTTACTTTCCACGCTTTCAATACAGGATGGTGCCTGGTCTGTTCATTCCTGACCCAGTGTTGTAGACCCATATACCTTGGATGAGTGACAATGGATGGTGACTCTGGGAGTTAACTGTCAAAGGGAAAATGACAATAGAAAAGCAATGCTGTCTAGAGGTCAAAAGGTTGAATCTATAATTAATGCCTCCTCTCTTTCTTATCCATCAAATGCTTGTCCCTCTTCCCAATTTCTTCTAACCTTGTGAAGTTGGCATTAGCCTCCCCCTCCCATGCTTCTTTTTAACTAGGATCGTTAAAGCAACTAAGATTTAGTTATTTTGAAAAGTATCAATTCTGTTGAATAGTACTGTTCAGAATTATCACACAGAACTGGATTTCTGTCATCTCAGAGAACAAATGGCCAGTATTGTATCATTAGCATTATTACCTAAGAGTTTATTAAACTCTCAAATAATGGCGGTTAACATGTTCAAGTGTCTTCATGGAGACTGCTTTTCTTTCCATAAGGAACACTACTTGTTCACCTTTTGATTTTCTATTTTAACTGAATACATTTTTATTTTATTTTTTCTTGCCATTAATGCATCTTTTTCTTTTTTTTAATTGCTTGGGACTCATTGAGGGCACAAAGAATTAGGTTACATTGATTGCATTTGTTAAAGTCACTCTTATAATTGCATCCCACCCCCAAGAGGTGAGCCATACGCCATGAGCCCCCCATTCCCTTCCCAACGCCCCTCTTCCTGCTCCCTCATTCCCCTATACCCCTTGTATTAGCTCATCTACTGCCTTCATATAGAACTGAGTACATTGGAATCTTGCTGCTCCATTCTTCTGATGCTTTACTAAGAAGAATGTGTTCCACCTCAATCCAGATTAATACAAAAGATGTAAAGTCTCCATCTTTTTTAATGGCTGAATAGTATTCTATGATATACATATACCACAGTTTGTTAATCTATTTCTGGGTTGGAGGGTATTTAGGTTGTTTCCACATTTTGGTGATTGTAAATTGACCTGTGATAAACAGTCTAGTGCAAATGTCCTGATGATAAAAAGATTTCTTTTCTTCTGGGTAGATGCCTAGTAGTGGGATTGCAGGATCAAATGGGAGGTCTAATTTGAGTTCTTTGGTGATTCTCCAAACTTTATTCCAAAAAGGCTGCATTAGTTTGCAGTCCCACTGACAATGTAAAAGTGTTCCGTTCTTTCCACATCCACACCAGCATCTGCAGCTTTGAGACTTTGTGATGTTTTCTGACCTAATCTTCATATTATCAAAGGTTGTTTCTTTGTAAATTTATGATGAAATGCTTAAGATAGTATTTGAAAGGGTGTACGGCAAACAGAAAACACCACAACTGCCATATATAGGAACTGTAACTGACAGGGTGATTGCTCTCCTTTTTTTATAAAGCAGATGAGAAAATTATCTAGTGTTAGAAGTGTTACAAGAAGTAATATGGTGGATGTAAGACTAAGAATCATAGCTGCTGAAAGCAATACCTCTGAACTTTGGTTCTTCACCTTCCAGACACTCTGTATGCTATACCTGTGTCCCAAATCCTTTAGTACCTGTTTTTAGTTAGCAAAGTGATAAAAATGATTAAAACAAACAATCAGTCTAGGCATGGTGGCTTACGCCTGTGATCCCAGCACTCTGGGAGGGGAGGCAGGAGGATCCCTTGAGTTCAAGAATTTGAGACCAGAAGGGCTTTACCATTTTGTTTCAGGATTTACCATAAAACTGTTTTGTGTAGCCACATAATATTATATATTTAATTGAATTTTATATTACACTTTTTAAAACCAAAATTGATAAAATTTAAAAAACTCCTCATATTAATAATAAATTATTCTTCACCACTGTGCTGAGACCCTGCAATTATATGTGTGGTTTTGCAAATATCTCAACGTTATTCTCTCTAATTGTGATTTTTCAGGCCCTACTAGCTTTTCCTAACCTCCCATTCCTGCTGAGAAAGGAGGTAACACGGACTACACGATTCACAGTTGGATGTTTCCCAGCAACCTGTATAGAAGGAGTAAATGAACCTTGAAACAAAGGTCAACTATTATGTAACAATCATCTAATTTTCCAAAGATGCTTACTTACATCAGGCTTGCCCTCAGACCTCATCTGTCCTCATTCAGCACCACTGTCCAACATATTTAGGTGCTCATGTTTAAAGAATATAGTATAAAAAATAAAATGGAACAAGAATGGTGCTTAGAGATGGCTATTAAAGAGTTGTACTAATGCATGGCCTTGTAAAAAGCAGGTGAAGAAATGTAGCCTCTGACAGTTGAATCATGTCCTGTTCCATATGCGCCTTTGCAAGGGTGACAATTTGGCTCTGATAGGTAGAAGACAATCCTACATATCTTTGTGATGATTTAAGGTTGAGATATTTATCTTGTGCTTAGTGAGTCCTTAGAAATTTGGAGAAAATAAATATTCTTTTTTTAAGGTGGAAATCTTGTATTTTTAAAAAGACATTTGGAAAATAAAGAGATGATCACAGATCTTTGCCCTAAGGCAAAGGACTTAAAGGTTCTATCAATTTAGGTATCATAGAAGGCAATTTATGAACTGAGTTGCTCTTCAGAAAATAAAAATTGCCAACCTGTATTTGTGGATATTATAGAATTACATGGTCTTGTGTGATTATGGCATTGCAGTTATGATTATAAAGAATCCTCATCTCTAAGAGAAATGTACTGAACACTTACAGTTCAAATGATATACTGAGATTAGCTTTAAAATATTTATAGGCATCTTTGTAGGAGATATGGGAGGGTTATTGATGAAACAAGACTAGCAGTGAGCTGATAATTATTGAAACTGGGTAATGGATATGGATGTATGTATGAAATATTCTATAGTAAAAAGTGAGTGCCAGTCTACATCCAAGCAGGAATATATTTATCCTGATCTTTTTTTTAAATTAAATCATAACTATGTATGTTAATGCAATCATGGCATCATACAATGTGCCGGTTTTATATACCATTTGAAGTATTTTCATCAAACTGGTTAACATAGTCTTCACCACTGATCTTTTTTTTTTTGATACTGAAGGAAGTGTTGTTCATTATCTAAGTCCAAAAGTTCAAGAATATACACTCAAATAAAAAAATATTTATATGTGGATTACTCACTCAATAATTTAAATTCTACTTTCTACTTCTTTTTTTTTTTTTTTTTTGTAGAGACAGAGTCTCACTTTATCACCCTGGGTAGAGTGCCGTGGTGTTACACTGCTCACAGCAACCTCCAGCTCTTGGGCTCAAGCGATTCTCTTGCCTCAGCCTCCCGAGTAGCTGGGACTACAGGTGCCCGCCACAGCGCCCGGCTAAAAAGATCAAATTTTTATGTTATAAAATTCAGGCTACTAAGTAGCATTTAAACTCAGTCTTTTGGAGAAAAAATTAGGATTTTATCCTTATGAGTCATGTAAAATAAAATACAATATTTCCAATAATTATTGCTGTCCAAGGTGGATTTATTCTTTTCTAATTTGGGGGGAAAAGTTTTCAAGATTTTATAATATGCAAATATATCCATTAAATATAAAAGAAAATTATAATATTAAAAATTATCTTAAATTTTCCATATAGGCAAGGCTAGAGCAAAGAAGTTATCCACATTAAGAAGTAACAGAAAAGAAATTGCATAGTTATACTAAAGGTATTTGGAGTTGGTAATGAGCCATTATCTGCCTTTGTATCCTACCAAAATTTCTGCCATATTGTAAACATTAACATTTATTTGGTAGTATTAATGAATAGTAAAGTGGTGCTAATCAATGTCATAAAGTAAATAGCGGGAAAATATACGTGTATGTATATGTGTGTAACTTTAACTTTAGAAAGGGTACTAAATAGATGGAAAAATATGAGGTATTGTATAATCTATTTGTAGTGGGAGAGATTGGTTGTCTAATTCTGATGTGATATTGGTAATTGCCCAATTTACCTGAAAGAAAATATTTTACATAAGAAGTCGATGTATAATTGGGAATTTAACTCACGAATGAAAATGTGAAAAAAATGCTCGGAAGATCAATAAGTAAATACAGAAGGAGTCAACTTACTAAGAAAGTTGTCTCAAATCCCAGTTTCCACACAGACTACTCCTAATTACAATTTGCTTAACTGGAATACAGAGATGAATTAAGAAAGAAACCTTATTTTGTCTATTTTTGATGAGCAATGTTACAGTTTTAGAAAAGCACATATATATTAATTATTATTTAAAATCCAGCAAGGGCCAGATATTATGCAATTGAGTATAAAGTGCATGCTCTATAAAGGGATTAAATACATATATAAAAATTATGGATAATTTCTCTGTCATGATGTAATGTGTGCTCTTCAATAACATGCTCATATATTTAGCATTGATTATTTCCCAGTCATTGATTTGAGTAGATATGAAAACATGGAATCTTATGTACAAAAGTACTTGAATTGTGACCCTCTCTTTCATAGTCTTCCTAGAGTAACCTAAAGAGGGAGAGAAATATAATTTTGGTTTTTTGCAAGTCAGTACGAGATGGCACAGAGCCAGTTGTGCTGTGGGATAGAGGCTGAAAGGCCTTTTGCAATTAGATGAACCAAACAAATTCCATAGCTACAACTTTACTGTGTTTGTAGCTAAAGCTGAGTCAGAATACAAAACACACCCCTTACATGTAATGAAGCGTATTGATACTGCAGGTGTTGGTGTCTAATCATCTCGCTGAGTAATATTAGCAGAGTAGTACATATACGGCCATGTAGTCAGGAAGGCCAGGAGATTCTCATATACAATGTTGCTGGTGTACCCCCTCCTTCAACCTTGTGGAACATTCTTGAACACCTTCCATGAAGTTATTTTTAATCCCCATTCTGTCCTCCTGTTTCTCTACCCATGTGTGTTTTCTTTGGAATCAATCATAATTTATCTAAGCAGCTTCTTTACATGACACAAATGATTAATTAACCATTAAGAGTGCAACTGCATAACTTATGCTAATGATATGGTTTCTGCAAATACAAAGAAGGCTCAGATTCATTCCATGGTAGACCGTGGAAAAAGTATTTAGCCAGAGTTATGTCACACTTTTGTATGGAATCAAACAGCAGAAATTGCTTACTATAACAGCCAGGACTATGAGTTGGCAAATATCCAAAATTGGTTGGAAAGAGGAATCTCATTCCAGTGGGTAGGTTTACTTAATTGCAGTATTCATAACTAATAGAACATTAAAGGTGGCACTTGAGAACTAATTTCACAAGCAGGGGTAAATCCTGTTTAGCAGTTTGCAAGATTTTGTTTAAAATATCTGATTTTGAGAGTGCTAATTGCTGTTGGAAGGGTTATAATTTCCAAAGGATCAAACATTTCTAAGCAGATAATCTTGAGGAAATGTGAACAAGTTTTCTATTCATAAATGTTTTCTTTCTCTAAGATCAAGAAGAGAAATGTGTAAGGCGTATCTTGATAACCCATCTTCCCCCAACTCTTTGTGGAAGATAATTCTCTCAAATCCTTTTAAATTGCTAATCTTTCATAAATGCTTCAATGAGATAAGAAGGTCATGAGAGTCTGTGCCATTTTACATCAAAAAGTCCAATCTTGTTTACAGATTTGCATTAGTGTAATTTCCAGAAAATGATCGAACTGTGTTCTTTTACTTCATGTTACTATTTGTAGATCAGAATTATCTCCATAAAAAATAAGCAGAGAAAACATGAAATGGGTTTTCCATTCACTCAGAACAACAATACAAAGGTTTCCTGCATATTCATCCAAAGGTGAAGAACACTGCATTTAACATTGTGAACCAAGGTGCGTTATGGAATGTCCTATATCTTCTTGCAAGTTAACTGGCAAAAGAACATTAATAAATGTAGAGAAGTGAGTCATCCTGATTTCTAACTTAATCAAATCAAACTAGAATTGATGAAAGCGTGCAGTGCAATTTCATCACTACATTGTCAACATTGCAACGATGTGATGCATCTTACATTTTAAAATACTAGTTAATTCTATACTACTGGTTTTCTAGCAATGGGAGAAAATTCACACACAATTCAAGACCTGCCCTAGAAATTAAATTAGGCGATAATTTCTTCAGGAAAGCTGATTGATTTTTCTCTTCCACATTGGCATTAATCTCTCCCCAAACGGTCTAATCATGTGGACAAAGGAGACCAAATCATTATTACCAGTCGATCACGTAATAGAGCTGTAGATACAGAAAAACAGTTATGAGTGTACTAATCCAGGCACAAATAGCTTTAATAGTAAATGGACAAAGGTATTTGTTCCATTTTTGCTTAATTATTATAAAAACATCAGCTTCTTGATACCACCACTATGAAGTAAGTAAAAACTTTAGTATTATTCTATTTTCCAAATGCAAAAACAAATGCCAGCTGCTCAAATCATTGAAGTCATCCGGAAATACATTGAGAGAGATTCAAAAAATAGGCATGAATCCTAGAATCAGCTACTAACTCTTTCTGCCCTATTTTTACATCAATGATGTAGATTGCCAAAAGAAACAAATACTGTTTGACTTCATCAATTAAATTTTAGCAAATATTTTTCAGTGTTCTAGTTATTTTTTTCATATTATAGGATTATACAAAGATGAAAGGGGAGGCTTCTTGGTATGAATAAAGAACAACGAAATTGGACATTAATAAAACTTAGGAGAGGTATAGGTAAAATGAAATAAAAAGCAGTAGAGATTGTCTTCAGCTAGGGAAAATTAAAAGTGGCTTCATGAGAAACATTTAACCTGAAATTTGAAGGATTTAAATCAATAATTTATGGATAACAAATTTATAAAAATTACCCGTAATTTATATATATATATATATATACATTTAATCCCTTCATAAAGTATGCATTTTACATTTCAAGCATTCAACCTGAAATTTGAAGGATTTGTGAACAGTCAGGTACATCCTGGAATCAATTAGTAAATGTTTAGGAGGGGAGAAAGAGGCAGGAAAATGCAGGGAACAACGAGAAAATAAAAAAATGCAAGCCATGTAGAATGAAAAAGTATTATATCGTCTATGTGTCAGGGAATGGCATTTTTCAAATACATAGGATATTCCACAATTGGAAGAGTTATGAAGCCACAATTCTGAATCCAGGCAGTGCTGGAGTAAGCATTATGAACGGGGAGTCTTCACACTTCATTTGTTAATTTTATGCATCATGCCTAGTCAGACATTTCCTACTAGATGTAGAAACTGTATAAAATTTCAAAGAGCACCAGTACCCTGCTAAGATGCACCGTAGATGTGTTCCCACTAATTGCCCTCCCTCTACCCATCCTCGCCCCAGCCCCCCCTCCCTTTCCCCTATCCCTGTATTCCTGTGCTATAAATGTTTATTTTTTAAAATTGTGAAAAGTTATATAATTTTATTATTAAAATATAATATTTCTTACAGTCAATATTTTTTCTCAGCACATTGAAATTTCTCTGTCAGCTTATATTGACCAAAAGTCTATCTTGCCCCAGAACAAAGACTTAAAAATTTTAAAAATAGTAATAAGTCCAACATTCTTTGCCTTAGAATTATCTTGAAATCTGAAAATTCAGAAAGCAGTTATCTTGGATAACTATAAAACATAATTCTTATCAAAAAGAACTGTTTTTCCTAATACCATACCAAATTACATTCATTATAGGAAAGTATGGCTATTTTTTATTATTTGTAAAATACTTTATCATGCATGATTTGAATTATACTCATAAATCCAAACTGCAGGAATATGGAATTATTGTATTGATATAGTTTGTTGGTCTTATCTCAAATATCTTTTGATGAAGTCTTCTTTTTTACTATTTGCAAATTCCTTTCTCTGCACTCACATAACATATTAAAAATATTTGATCATTTTAAGCACATAACTCACAATGGAAAAATGCATTAAATATGTTTATTAAAAAAAAAAAAGAAAGAAAGGCTCTTGCTGTCCTAACCTTATTATTATTTTTTTTTTTTTTCAGTTTTTAGCCCGGGCTGGATTTGAATCTGCCACCTCCAGTATATGGGGCCAGCTCCCTACTCTTTGAGCCACAGGTGCCACTCGTGCCCTTATCCTTTTCTCTCGGCCTTCACTTCACACATTCCCGGATGCTCTGAGTGGAATTTCCCGAGGCCTAATGAAAATGGCCTTCCACTCAAGGTCATCTTCCCAGCTAATAATTGACTGATGTGAAGATGCAAACCCTGGTCCCAAGATGTATTCTGCTATTAATCTTGTTCCATTGCTTCCTACGATTAAGGTGAAGCTGATCTCCTTAGTTGAATTTCTTTCCCTTGACATATTGTTTCCCTCACTTCCTCTCTTTACAAATCATTCTTCTCAAATCAATATGCCACTTAAAGTTCCCCATTCCAAGGATTTGCTTCTAGGAATCTATCCTAAGTCAATTTGTAATAAGCACCCATTTGTGTTCCCCCAAGTCAATCTTTTTCAACTGTTTTAGCAATTTCTTCGGCATATCTGTAATGAATATACTGTTTTAACTCTAATTGTAGACATGTTGTTTTTACATTTTAAAATCTCTGAAACTAAATTGTCTTACATTTGATGATCTTAACGAGTGTTACTGCTGTTAGCGTCATAGGCAACTGTAGATGGCAGGTATCTTAGCAAACAGACTACTTATAGGGAAACCTGAGGAAGATGTAAGCGTCAATTGCAATATTCTTTGCTAAGTTTGCAAGCTTTGAATTTGCATAAAATAGTTTCAATGTCTTGGAAGAAAATCCAAGATAATAGTAGAATACTCTTTTCTAGAAATGTGGTATTAATGATGTTCTTTGTACTACAGAGTCTGATATTGTGTGATAAATACAAAAACCAACAACTCTGAGATTAAAAAGTGGTTTTACAGAATTGATTTTTTAATCTTAGGAAGCTTTAATAATACATTAATAGTATCTATATGATAAGTATTTCTTCACAAATAAGTCCAAAGGGTCTTTTGAAATAAGCATCACATACAATTCCTAAATAATGCAAAACTTTGTAATTTTTTTCTCTCTTAATGAGACTTAAAATAATGATACATCTTACAATCACTGACATCAGAGATTGACTAGAGTAACCTAATATGTTTCTCATTATATTTTTTGAGGTTAACAATTGTATAGATTACTTAGCAATTTTCAGTTGCTGTAGATAAAAAAAATTGTCTTAAATAATTTTCTTTCATCATCTTCTCATATATTCATATCTACTTTAATTAAATATTCAGAATTTTATTTTACAAAATAATTTGCTTCATTATAAATAGTTCTCTAAACCAATAGAATATAATAATTATGTTTCTTTTTTAACTTGTTTCTTTTTTAGGTTTAATAGCATCTTATTTTTTTAACTTTCTTAGCTTTCTATCTGCATATATTATCTGGGGACACTATAAAGCCCATTGCTATTTTTCCACATTTTATTTTTGTTTATTTTTGGGTTCTTTCCTGTAACTGCTATTTCATGACATCCTTCCACTACCCTCCATGGAGTTCCCTTAACTGCTCTCCTTTGCTGGATGAATTGTCACTCAGATCTCACGTCTTCCTCTAGCTTTGCATTGAGCTTTTATTTTGGTAGCAGAATTATCAAGCAACTTTCTAAGAAAGGAGATATAGAAGGCAAACTACTGAGGATCCATGCATTTCAAAATATCTTCATTCACTTATTTGTTTACAGTTTGACATATTAAAAAATACAGATGAAGGCTCAATTTCCCACTGAAATTTGAAAGGATTTGTATCTTTTCTTTCAGCTTCTAATTTTTTGAAAAATAACATAGCATTTGAATTCTACTCACCACATAAGTCTGTCATCTTTCTCTTTTGATGACTTTAAAATATTATTTTCCCCTAATATTTTGACATTCTAAGATGTACTTTGGTGTGGCAACGTTTATACCTGAACTTAGAGACCCTTATTCTTCATTCTAAGGAATTTTCTTACATAAGCATGCTTCAGAGATATTGTGGGCTCAGTTCCAGACTGATGCAATAAGTGGATATTGTAATAAAGGAAGTCACATCTTTTTGTTTCTCAGTGAATATAAAATTTATGTGGAAGCTACATTATAGTCTGTCAAGCGCGAAATAGCATTGTGTCTAAAAATGTGCATACTTTAATTAAAAATATTTTATTACCAAAGAATGCTAATGATTATCAGAGCCTTCAACAAGTCATAATGTTTTTGCTGGTGAAGGGTCTTTCCTGTATTTATTTACTTTTCATTTCAGAATATTAAAGGGTTACAAATATTGTTGGTACAAAAATAGCTTTTGCAGAGTGTGAATTAACGTTGTGTGACATTACCCAGATAGTGTGTGTTGTGCCCAGAGATGTGGACTTACCCCATCTTCCTCCTTCATTTCCAATGACTGTTATTTCCATATGCGCACATAAGCTTTGATTAGTTCCAACTTAATAGTGAATACATGTGTAATTGTTTTTACCCATGCTTTGATACTTCACTCAGAAGAATGGCCTTTAGTTCTGTTTCCGTTAATCCTCTATTTTGATGGCTGATAGAGTGGTGGTGGCTGAAGGCTGGCAAAGTGATGGAATTTCTCGAAATGATGCAACAATAAAATGTGCCATATTGATTGACTTTTACCTCTTCCTCAAAAGATTTCTCTACAGCAAGCAATGTTTTTTGGTGTTTTGTTGTTGTTGTTGTTCTGTTGTTTTGTTTTTTAAGACAATGTCTCATCCTGTTGTCCAGGCTAGAGTAGTGTCAGCCTGCTCACAGGCATCTCAAACTTCTGGGTTCAAGAGATCCTCCTGCCTCAGCCTCCTTAGTAGCAGGGACTACAGACACTAATTTTTCTATTTTTAGTAGAGATAGCATCTTGCTTCTGCTCAGGCTGGTCTTGAACTACTGTGCTCAAGGGATATTCCCTCCTGGGCCACCCAGAGTGCCAAGATTACAGGTGTGAGGCTCCACTCCCTGCCAGTATGCAAGGCTTTTTGATAGCATTTTACCTGCAATAGAACTACTTTCAAAATTGGAGTCAATCTTCTCTAACTCTGGTGCTGTTGTATCAACTAGTTTGATGCTGTAGTCTAAATGTGGTTATTTCAACAATGTTCACAGAATCTTCACTAGGACTAGATTCCATTCCAAAAACTACTTTTTTGGTTTATCTACAAGAATAAACACCTTAACGACTAAAGTTTTATCTTGGGATTGTAGCAATTCAGTCACCATTTCAGATTCCACTTCTAATTCTAGTTCTCATGTTATTTCCACCACATCTACAATTATGTGCTCCAATGAATCTTCAACTCCTCAAAATCATCAATAAGTTTTAGAAGGAAATTCTTCCAAATTCCTCTTACTTTTGCTATTTTGACCTCCTTTCATGAATCAAAATGGCTTATAGAATGATGAAGCCTTCCCAGAAGTTTTTCAATTTACTTTACCAAGATCTATCAGATCAATCACTATCTGTGACAACAACCACCCTATGACATCAATTTTTAATAATAAGACTTGAAAGTCAAAATGACTTTTGATCTATGGGCTGCCAAATGCATGTTTTGTTATCAGGCATGGAAATAAAATAACTTTAATTTCCTTGTGAGTCTCCATCAGAGATTTGGGGTGTCTGCTCAGTGAAAAGTAACATTTTGAAAGAGAGACAGAAATGGTTAGGATGTTATTTTGGTAATTTAGGAGAAGGATGATGGAGTCTTGGAAAAGAAGATGGTGTTTGGCCACTGTGATAGCAAGACACAGTGGCCCCTTGGTACTATTGATACAAGAAAAACAATTGCATTCCATATGAACTGGAGGGTAAAGCTGAAATAATTTCCTGATGTGTTCATGTATTAGTTATAAAGGAAAGAAAATAGAAAGTGAAGGATTAATTCAAAGGTATGCAAACACACACACACACACATATAAAGTATGCAGAGATATGACTCTTAAGTTCAGGAGTGAGAACGGGGGGAAGATAGAAATTTGCGAGTAGTCAGGTTATAAATTATATTTTTAAATGAGCCTACATGATTTCAGTGAAAAACATTTCAGATAAAAATATATAGAAAAGGACTTGGGAGTTATCCCTGGGGCACACCTACTTTAAGCGGTTGAGAAAAGAAATTGGTAAATGAAACAGAGCAAAAAATGGGATCAAAGGAAAATCAACACAGTTTGGTGGAAGCCAAGTAAAGAAAGTATATCGAGAAAGAGGGAGTGATCGGCTGTGTCAAGTGCTGTTGATAAGAGAGTTGAGGACTGAGAAATACTCATTGAATTTGAGAGTTGAGGACTGAGAAGTACTCATTGACTTTGAGAACATAGAGGCAATTTGTGATCTCGATAAGAGCACTTTTGGTTGGGTGGTGGGAAAGAAATTCTGATTGGGTTAGATTTAAGGAAGAAGAGAATTTGGATAGGGTATTAATTCATTAGACATCTTTCCTGTAGAGTCTAATTTTTTAAAAGAGGGGACAGACATAGTAGTGCATGAATATATTCTTAGCTACCTCAGCACCCTGGGTAGAAGGATCCATAAGCCCAAGAGTTCAAGTCAGCAGTCAACTGTGATGACACCACTGTACATCAGCCTGGGCAATAGACCAAGACATTTTATCAAATAAATAAGCAAATAAACAAACAAACAGAAAGAATATATAATAAATACAGCAATATTCTGTGGAGACGGTGGAATCTAGAGTTTTTGATTGCTGTTAGTAGGATGTCATAATAGCTTCTTTGGGTGCTGATAGGAATTATACAACAAGGGTTTAATAATGATGTGGGAGCAGAGTTATGAGTAGAGAGTTTGTATCTGTGTCAAGGTCTGTGAATAGCAAAAACAAATGTTTTTCAGAACTAAAATGAATGATTTTAAATTGGAACACGAAAAGTTAATGTGTTATGTAGAGGTCTAGATAGAACTTATGGGTCACATGCTGATAGGGGGGATTACTGTGATGATGAGAGTCTCCAAAAGCTCTCTTCTGATTGCTTCAGTTTTCAGAGGGAAACAGGAAGCAGTCATCAACTAAGAGTGAATATGAAAAAGAAGATTTGGAAAAGGGATCCTATAAAATAGCCATATAAGAATGAAAGAGTAGGCTCTTTCAGCGGGCTAACGTTCCAGCCACATACACCTGAGCTGGCAGGTTCGAATTCAGCTCGGCCAGCCAAACAACAATGGTGGCTGCAACCAAAAAATGGCCGGGCATTCTGGTGGGTCACTGTAGTCCCAGCTATTTGGGAGGCAGAGGCAGGAGACTGGCTTGAGCCCAGGAATTGGAGGTTTCTATGAGCTGTGATGCCACGGCACTCTATCCAGAGTGACAGCTTGAGGCGCTATCTCAAAAAAAATAAATAAAATAAAAAATAAAAATAAAGAAGTTTCTCTTCAAATCCTTTTCCCACCCTGAGATGGGATCACTTACCCTTTTGTTGCCAATACGCTTAAGTTCTCTGTGTATTCTGGTTATTAAACCTTTGTCTGAGGCATAACCTGCAAATATTTTCTCCCATTCTGAGGG
>CAUYON010143227.1:0-69469 GCA_963573935.1 Arctocebus calabarensis | reverse complement strand
AGGTTTTGGTAATTTGTGTCTTCATTGTTGTTGTACTCAAGGAAGTTAATGATTTCCTTTTTTATTTCTTCCTGCACCCAAGTGTCATTCAGCATAAGGTTGTTTAACTTCCATGCCTTTGTGTGAGGTTGAGCATTTTTATTGGAGTTGAGTTCCACTGTTAGTGCCTAGTGGTCTGCAAAGATGCAAGGTTGAATTTCAATTCTTTTGATCCTGTTGAGGTTTGTTTTGTGTCTGAGGATATGGTCAATTTTGGAGAATGTTCCATGGGATGATGAGAAGAATGTATATTCTATATCTTTGGGATGGAGCGTTCTATATAGATCTACCAAGCACAGTTGTTCTAAAGTCCATTTAAGTCTCTAATATCTTTATTTAATTTCTGTTTAGAAGATCTGTCCAGCTCTGAGAGAGGAGTTTTAAAGTCCCCTGTTATTATGGTGTTATGGGATGTCATATTGCTCAAACTAAGCAGGGTCTGTTTCACAAATCTGGGAGCATTTAAATTGGGTGCATAAATATTTAAAATTGAAATGTCTTCTTGTTATATATCCCTTAACCAATATAAAGTGACCATCATTATCTTTTTTGACTTTAGTTGCTTTAAATCCACATGTATCTGAGAATAAGATTGCAACTCCTCTTTTTTTCTGAGTTCCAGAAAATTCTGCCTGAAAAATTGACTTCCAACCCTTAACTCTGAGTTTTAATTTGTCTTTTGATGTGAGATGAGTTTCCTGCAGACAACAGATAGATGGCATGTGTTTTTTAATCCAATCAGCCAATCTACTCCTCTTCAGCGGGGAATTCAAGCCATTGACATTTATTGAAATAATTGATAAATGTGATAGCATTCTATTCATCTTATTTTGTGAACGGGCATTGGTTAGTTTTGTCTTTTGCATCATTGGGGAAACTAGGTTCTGTCCTATAATTTTCTGGGTGTTTACTTTGCTGAAGGTCCATTGTGATAGTCAGTATGTAGGACAGGTTGAAATATTTCCTGTATGACTGGTCTTGTTGTGACAAATTTCCTCAGTGTTTGCATATCAATAAAAGATTTGATTTTTTCATCAATTTTAAAGCTCAGCTTGGCGGGGTATAAAATTCTGGGCTGGAAATTGTTCTGTTTAAGTATGTTAAAGATAGATGACCATTGTCTTCTGGCTTGAAAAGTTTCATTAGAGAAGTCTGTGGTCACTGTATTAGGTTTGCCCCTGTAGGTCAGTTGGCGCTTACTCCTGGCAGCTTGAAGATCTTTTCTTTTGTCTAACTTTGGATAAAGTCATCACAGTATGCCTTGAAGAGGTTCTATTTGTGTTGAGGCAACCAGGGGACTGATATCCCTCTGAGAGGAGTATGTCAGAGTCTTTGATGATATTTGGGAAATTTTCATTTACAATATTGTCTAGAATGGCTTCCATTCCTCTGGGACACTCTTCTTGTCCTTCAGGGATACCTATAACTCGTATGTTTGAACGCTTCATAAAGTCCCATAATTCTGTCAGTGAACGTTCTGCTTTCTCCCTTTTCTTTTTGGCCTCTTTAACTATCTGAGTTATCTCAAGAGCCTTATCCTCTACCTCTGAGATTATTTCTCCTGCATGGTCTAATCAGTTGTTAATACTTTCTATTGCATCCTTAAATTCCCTAATTGACTGCTTCAGCTTCTTCACCTCTGCTATACCCCTTTTATATTATTCGTATTGTTCATCTCTTATTTGATTCTGTTTTTGAATTTCCTTTTGGTTATTATCCACTTTCTCAGCAATTTCTTTCATTGATGTTTGATTGTTTTCCACATTCCTAGCAATTTCATTTATTGTTTTCATTATCTGAACTTTAAATTCCCCTTCTGTCATTTCTAACATATAGGAGGGATGTTCTGTGGTAGCTATCTCCCGATACCTAGAAGGGGTTACTCTGGCCTGGGGTTTCATGTTGCCAGAATTTTTCTGCTGATTCTTCCTCATGAGTGTTTTCTTGTATCTGTTTCCTTGCCCTAATTTTCCCTTCATGTCTTTTGGCTCTTTAAGTTACCGTGGTACTGGCCAGATGTTCTAATGAGTCCTTCTGGTGCAAGACCAGAAGGATGAAAAGATTAAAGAGCAAGAAGGGAATAAGAATTGAAAGGAGAGAGAAAGGGAAAAAGAAAAAAAAAAGAGAAAGAGAGAGAGAAAGAAAGAAGAGGGGGTGAGTGAAAAGAAATATTAATAAAAAGAAGAGAGGCAGTGAAAGAGAGAAACAGGAGAAATATAGGTGTGTGGTAGGGTACTAGGGCCCAACCTTAGAGACCCCCTACCTCTGGGGGTGCTGGGTTGAGTGATTCCCTTGAGGTCAACAGCTCTTAGCCAGCGAGCTCAGACACAGTACCCCACTTGCAGCAGGTACAGAGGAAAGACAAAAATACTGTAAATCAAAATGAAAGAAACAAACAGAAACCCTTATGAGATAGAATGGGGCGGAAATAATAGGGACAAAAACAATAGCAAAAATAAAGTTCTATGTGTTGAAGAAGGCAAGAATGGAAGATCGTATTTAAACTACAATGATGAAAAAAAGTAAAAAAAAAATTAAAATTAAAAAAACAAAAACAAACAAACAAAAAAAAAAACACCAAAAACCCCACAACCAAGCAGTATATATATCTTTTTAGGTATCGACCAGGCAACAGGTGATCTTCTGAGGTTTGAGATGTTAATCACAATGTGATACAGCTGTACAAGGTGGGAGCTAGAGGCCGCTGCTGATTACTCAGACCCTGCAGGTTTGGGAGCCCAAATA
Source organism: Arctocebus calabarensis (assembly GCA_963573935.1). Taxonomy (NCBI): domain Eukaryota; kingdom Metazoa; phylum Chordata; class Mammalia; order Primates; family Lorisidae; genus Arctocebus; species Arctocebus calabarensis. The sequence continues at coordinate 66,685 of CAUYON010143227.1, read as the reverse complement.
ACTCCTCAACCCACTCAAAAGACCCTCCAAGCCATACACCTTGGCCAAGCAGAAGCTTTCTAGGGACAGCACTTATCCCTGGGATCTCTCCTGGCGTGGCTGCCTGCTTATCCAGTACACCAAGTCCAGTCTCCACCTATGTCCCTGAGGACCACGGCTGTCAATCTGACAAACACTTAGATCTCTGCACTTCCACAGTAGCACAGTCCCTGCTCAGTCAATAGATCACTCACCCCAGGTCTCCTGGCGAATCCTGGTGCTGCAACATGCAGGGGCAGCCCACAGCTGAATGATATTAGCTCCTTTCCAGCTCAGTGGCTCAGTCTGGGGCCCCAGACAACACCCAAAGTCATCCGCACTCTGGCCCACAATCTCCCAAGGCAGTTCAATCGAGTGTCCAAGTCCAAAAAAACCACAAAACAGCCCCCAGGTAAGACTTTTCTTGCTTGCAAACTAGCCGTTGCTGTAATTACAGCTGCAGGCAGCCTCCGAACAAACAAACCATCTACCACTTGCCAGTTTTCCACCTCTTCGGTCCTCCTAGTGGGGTCCAAAAGTCTCTCACTGACCTCCTGTATCACCAAAGGGAAGCCTCTGGGCTGAACCTATAGGCCAGAGAAGCCTGGGGTCCTCTCTCCCCACTCTGCGCCTGGCTGCACAAAAGCTGTTACTTGGCCACCATCTTATTTCCAATCCCTTTTCTCCTTCTGGTCCTGTGATTGCTGTTTTTTTTTTTTTTGGAGACAAAGTCTCACTCTGTTGCCCTGGTAGAGTGCTATGGCGTCACATCTCACAGCCACCTCCAACTCTTGGGTTTAAGTGATTCTCCTGCCTCAGCCTCCCAAGTAGCTAGGACTACAGGTGCTCACCACAACGCCCAGCTATTTGTTGTTGTTTTTGTAGTTGTCATTGTTTGGCAGGCCGAGGCTGGATTCGAACCTACTAGCCCTGGTGTATGTGGCTGTCATTCTAGCTGCGGAGCTATAGGCGCCGAGCCAAAATGTATACACATTTTAAGAAAAGAAAAAACTGCATTATATTTTTTATACTCAGGTCACTTTTAACTTTTTGCATTGACAAGGGATACAAGATACAATGTACAAGATAACAAATATTACTGGCATATACTGAGTATTACAATTTTAATTTTTTTCCTTTCTTAAAATGCATATACATTTTTTGCACTCTCTGCAAATATATATATATATATGTATTTCAATAGATTTCAGTGGTACAAATGGCTTTTTTGTGACATGGATAAGTTGTGTAGTGTTAAAGTCAAGGCTTTTAGTGTACTCCTCACCCCAATAGTGTACATTGTACTCAATAGGTAACTTTTGCTCCCTCTTGCCCCCTACCCCTTTGCTGGGTCTCCAGAGTCCTTTATATCACTCTATATGACCTGTTGTTTAGCTCCCACTTATAAGTGAGTGCACACATTATTTGTTTTTCCATTTCTGAGATACTGCACTTTGGAGAGGGGTCTCCTGTTCCAGCCAAGTTTTTGTGGAAGATGTTATTTCATTCTTCTTTAGGGCTGAGTAATACTCCATGGTATATATAATATGTGTCACATTTTCTTTATTCATTCATTAATTGATGAGCAACTTGTTTGATTCTGTATCTTTGCAAATTTGAATTGTGCTGCAATAAACATAAAAGTGCACATGTCTTTTTGATATCCTACTCTTTTGTTTGCTTCCAAGCAATTGCTTATTGCTTAAGTACTTATAATACACTTGGGAGAACTTTAAAAAATTTCCCCAAAGTTATTAGATAATTACAACAAATATTCATTTGCAGGTTAGCACTGTTTTCCCTTTTCAAATGACCTGATATTTTAGGCATTTAAATTCTATTTGCCTTTAAGGCATGAGGCACAGTAGTTTTTAGATTTAGCGCCAATTTATAATAATGTTTCTCAGGAACAAAAATAATTGGCTTGTTTATTTTTAAAATACGTTTTTCATTATATAAGTAATACATGAAGAATGCACATTGTGAAGAAATAACACAGAACTATTTAAAGAGAACATGTAAGCATTACAATCTTCCCCAATATCGTTTTTGACCCCTGGAGCAGCTGATATTAACAGTGGATCTTGGCTGGAGGTTAATGTATTCAAATTAAAAAGGAAGAGTCCAGGAATGCTGCTAATTCTAACCCCCCCCCAATATTATAGAAACAAATGATATTGGAAAGCCATGAGAGACATTGAAATAGCTAGCAAACCACAGAGCTTGGAGTGTGAATCCCACTATTTAAAATAATAATTAATGTCTTTCGCTGACACAGGTGATTTAAAATTGGAAAGTATTTTCATGGCTGTATGCTTGCTTTTTAAAATAATAATTGTCAAATGGTCATGTTTGTGTGCAAATTTAAAAAAATATATATTTTTAATTATCATAGGTGCATAATAGTTGTAGATCTTTATAGGGTACAGGCATACAATGGGTATTAATCAAGTCAGGGTAACTGGGAGTAACCATCACCTCAGGCATTTATCATTTCTTTGTTTTAGGAACATTTCAATTCCACTCTTTGAGTTATTTTAAAGTATACCCTAACTTAATGTTGACTATAGTTACCTTGTTGTGCTATCATGTATTGTTTATTCTATTTACCAAGCGATACTTTTTTACCCATTCCCAATCTCCACTTTATCCCCCCACCTGTTGGTGTCCTTCCCAGACTCTGGTCATCATCTTTCTGCTCTGTCTTCATGAGATCAGTTGTTTTTAATATTTAGCTCCAAGGTATGAATGAGAACATGAGAGATTTGTCTTCCTGTGCTTGGCATATTTTACTTAACATTCTGTTCTTCAGTTCTGACCATGTGGTTGCAAGTAGCAGGATTTCATTCTTTTTTATGACTATGTAATATTCTATTGTGTATATGTCCCACAAACTTTTAATCCATTGATCTTTTCTATGGACACATAGGCTAATTTCAAATCTTGGCTATTGGGAATAGTGCTGCAGTAAACGTGGGAGTGAAGATATCTTTTCGATATGCTGAATTCCCTTCTTTTGGATACATATCCAACAGTGGATTTATGGGTCATATCATTCTATTTTTAGTTTTTTAAGGAAACTCCATACTGTTCTCTGTAGTGGTTGCACTGTTTTACATTCCTACCAACAGTGTACGAGGGATTCCCCTCTCTCCACAACCAAACATCCTTAGCATTCGTAATTACTCCTTTTTTTTAATAAAAGCTATTTAAACTAGGGTGAGATGACATTGCATTAGAGTTTTGATTTGTATTTCTCTGATGACTAATGATGTTGAGCATTCTTTCATGTATTTGTTGGCCATTCGTATGCCTTCTTTTGAGAAATGTCTAATCAGATCCTTTGCCCATTTTTAAATCAGATTATTGTATTTGGTTTTTTTCCTGTTGAATATTCAGAGCCTCTTATATAGGGTGGCCATAAAATTCATGTGCAATTTAAAAATAGTCAACTGTTTTGCACATGAACTTTATGGCTACCCTGTATATTCTAGTTATTAAACCTTGTCAGATAAGTAGTCTGCAAATATTTTCTCCCATTCTGTGTGTTGTCCTTTCATTCTATTGATGGTTTCCTTTGTTGTCATCTCATTTGTTTAATTTTGCTGTGGTTGTCTGTGCTTTGGGGATATCACTCAAGAAGTCCTTGCCCAACCCATGTCAGAAGTGTTTCCCCATTGTTTTCATTTAGTAATTTCACAGTTTTAAGACTTAGATTTAGTCTTCCTCCATAGTGATGCAATTTTTATATTATGGCAAGACATAAGGTCTAGCTTCATTCTCGCACATGTGGATAGCCAGTTTTTGAATCTTCAACAGCAAGGTCGTTGTTGTTATTCCTATTTTACAGATGAACTACTGAAGGTCAAAGACTAGAAAGTAGTTTACTAGTCAGGTGCTGAACTTCGCAGTCAGACCTTAGTCTTTGTTTTTCCGGGGCACGTTGCACTCTCAGAACTCGGCATGGTCGGGATTCCACGCAGGGATTTTCGCAGTGAACACACCAGGGCTTCTCGGGTTCTGCTGTGTTCCTTTTGGGGGATGATCAGTTGGTCTTCGTGGCTGTCTGCATTGCTCTCCTCTTCCCATGTCACAGTAGGAGAGTGGGAGAAGGGGCAGGCACGTATGAATTACCTGTGCCCACGTGGGCTTGGGTTTGTCTTAGTGAGGGAGGGAAGGAGAGAGGAAGGAAGGCGTTGAGGCCATAAAACTTCCTCTCATATTCAGTGACTAGAGTAGTTAAGGCCGTTTTTTTCCCTCCCAATAAGAGCTCACTGTAGTTAAAACCTCCTGAGAAAATAATGCTTCCATATAAATTTTGAAAATCCATGGCTCAGGAGACTATCAGTTTTCCTTATTCAAAACCAAGCTAACGACCTTCCCAGGGATACAGCAGTAATGCATTCTTAATAAGCTCTGAATGGAGACTAACAGTGCCACAGCCTGTGTGGAGACGGTGAATGGACTAGTTTTAAAGATCGTATTTTACGATCTCTGCATTTCTGTCTTTTTTGGATGCCCCACCTGACCCTTCCCTGAGCTTTTCTTCCCAAGAAGTCATCTCTGATTTGATCTTAACATGCTGGCGCAAACACAGAAGAGGCCTGGAAGTGACTGAATGTACCTAAGAGTGGCAGGAGCCTGTGTGCAGGGTGACAGAAGGGCTGAAAGCAGAGGGACAGGGAGCTTGCTCTGCCTGAAATAAAGAGGTTGTGGAAGTGCTGGGTGGGAGGGTACACGGTGTTAACAGAGGAGACAGAAGCCTGGCTCTGTTAGCACTTTTTGCTACTCATCTTCATCAGAGAATGGCCCTCAAAACTAGGAAGGGGAGAATAGTCGTTATGGAGAATGCTTTGGAGACTGACCTGTGACGCATGTGGAAAACCACTCAGCCCTTCCAGATAAATAAACTTGCATCCCAAAGAATAGTATGATTTTTATCCTTAATCTCAGGATCACTTCATGATCTTGGGAGCAATTACTAGAAAAATGGAGGGGACAAACATCCTAATTAAGGAGAAGCCTTAGTTTCTGGATGCTGAAGATCTGCAGTAAGCTTGATATCAGTTCCTGGCAAAGCTGTGAGATAAATGACCAACCAGAGACCCTTCTGTGTGCTTAGGAAAGAATGCGGTGGTCACCGGGAATCAGCTTGGATACCACTAGTGAGGCTTGCCCAGGCTCATTTCCTTTCAGTGCTGCTTCCTTTTATTTATCTATTTTTATGTTTTCGGAGGGAGGAATACTAGATTATTAGATACACAGGATGATAGAATCTCACATTTGAAGATGCAACCTCGTGTAGTTCAAATAATGTTCATAATTTATCATTCTTGGCAAGCCTTGATTTCACTAAAGTATTTGTGATCATCTCTTGCAACTTTCTAAGAAGAAAGAAGAAAACCAGGTAGATGATACTATTATGGAGTTGAACTAAGCCAAAAGTGGTCCATTAATCAATGACATGGTGTCCTTATAGGTAAATGGCTGGGTAGGTGCTGTCACTGGCTTTATTTTTCGCTCAACAACCATAATAACAAAAACAGAAAAAGGGTACCCCTCTGTCTAATTTGTAGGTGAGAGATAGCTGGGAGGAGGCGCTGATGGGACAGTTAAAAGACTGAAAATTTGAAATATTTTGTTAGCTTTTTGTTATGCTATTAGCTATGATTGTTAATAAGGTAAAATTTTATATTTGTAATTATCAAGTTCTGAATTTATTACAGATGTCAATTCAACAACATAAGAAAGCAAAGTGTATTTTAAGGTAGTTAATGGGAATATTGGAGGGTTAGTTAAATGTAAATTGTGAATAAATTATCTATAAATAAAAAAACAAAAGAAAGAACTTCACAATAAGAAAAATAGAAATGAAAATATTTTACATGGCATTTTATGAGTATAATATCCATAAGTTAATTTCTGTCATGGTGATTCATTCCAGCATTGTTAAGCATAAAAATTGGTGGCATTTTCCACGACTTAGCAATTATGAATTGGGCTGCAATAAACATTCTGGTACAAATATCTTTATTATGATGTGATTTTTGGTCTTCAGGATATATACCCAATAAAGGAATTATAGGATCGAAAATGCGTAAGAGAAGTCATGATTAGCCAACTTTTAAAGAGGTATTTATGGTTACATCTGCCAGTTGACATGATTTGTAGGTTTTAATTAGAACCTGCATGGCTTGGTGCCTGTGGCTCAACAGGCTAAGGCACCAGCCAGGTACACCTGAGCTGGCAGGTTTGAATCCAGCCCGGGCCCGCCAAGTAACAATGATGGCTGCAACAAAAAAAATGGCCAGGTGGGTGGTGCCTGTGGCTCAGTGAGTAGGACACCGACCCCATACACCGAGGGCTGCAGGTTCAAACCCAGCCCCGGCCGAACTGCATCAAAAATTAGCCGGGTGCTGTGGCAGACGCCTATGGTCCCAGCTACTTGGGAGGCTGAGGCAAGAGAATTGCTTGAGTCCAAGAGCTGGAGGTTGCTGTGAGCTGTGACTCCACCGTGCTCAACTGAGGGCAATAGAGTGAGACTCTGTCTCCACAAAAAAAAAAAAAAAAAAAAAAAGGCCAGGTGTTGTGGTGGGTGCCTGTAGTCCTAGCTACTTGAGAGGCGGAGGCAGGAGACTCGCTTGAGCCCAGGAATTGGAGGTTGCTGTGAGCTGTGATGCAATAGCACTCTATCCAGGGTGACAGCTTGAGGCTCCATCTCAAAAAATAATAATAATAATAATTAGAAACTGCATAATTCATAAAATCCTGAAAGATTACTTCTTTTTTATAATTTAAAAGGTATTTCCCATTGAGTCAAGGAATTCCTACTTAAGCACACAGGCCAATTCTTCTGTCATAACAATGTGATAGGGGCCAATCAGATTGTCCTTACATCCAGTTAGTGTATCCATTGTCCTTACATCCCTATTATGGCCCAAATTCTTCCTAAGTATGTCAAACATAAAATGTAACATCTTCCTATCCTTTTTTCTTCATGCATCATTCTTAGGTTATTAGACTACTTTTTTATTTCAAAAGCCATTGGAGTCTAAATCCTGGGAAAAATTTAGTATTTTTCTCTTAGAGCAGTACTTATTAATCTTCTTTGGGGACAAAGGCAACTTTGAGACTATAATGAAAGCTATAGAAACTCATTCAAGAAAAACAAAAATTTACAGTCACAAACTGTGGCATACTGTGTTAGGAGTTTGAGAAATTTTTGTATATGAACTAGGTTATGAGCCTCTGATCTAGAGAAGCTCTGTATTTTCTGTGGTTCTTCAGCCATTTAGAAAAAAGGGAGGTATGTTCCACAGGGAGAAAGACCTGGTACATAGAGAGCAAGTCTGATTTTAGTTATTGATTTCGTTTAATGTCCAAACTGGAAGCTAAAAGCAATAGGAAGCATAAGAACAAAAATTATACCTATAAAATATTTCTGATTTTAGAAAAGTTTATTTTTACAAATATAGTTTACAACAAATCTCAACATAATGACTTTATTCAGGAAACCTTCATAGATTTACCATCATTAAATTATTGCCTTATTCAGAGGTGATCTGATAAAATAAGATTATATTATTTATTAATAAAGTTAGCTATTAATTTATTTTTTAGTGGAATAACATGGGAAGTTAGAAGTGAGAAAATTTCTTTTTTGCACTTCCACCAACCATCCCCACCAGAATAAAATTAATATTTTCTATGTAATGTTAATGAATAATGTTATCTACATAACATTAATGAATAATTATTTTTTAAAAATTGGGAAAGTGTGATCTATAATTCATTGACATTATATTAATGTCTGATTTTAAAACTGCTATATTTATTAAAAGTATCAGAAAATATAAAGGTATTAATTACATAATGAGGATTATCAACAGTTTTCAGAGATAATTGTAATCATCAGATGTATATCATTTAAAACATTTTATGTATTAATTTAAAGTTACCAAGAGGAATAACACATGTATGGAAAATAACTCAGCCTTCTGTTTTGAAATTAGATGTTTAAATGTCTTTTATAAATGTCTACAACTTATAAATTTAATGTATAATTCCTATTGCCATTGAAAAAGAATACAGGAGGTTTGAAGAAAATGTTAATAAATCTTCCATTTTAGCTGTTTTAGCTTCTGCCCTTGAAGATATGAACCCATCAGCCTGATATTTCCACTCACATATCTTTCTCTGTATTGACACTAGCACATAAACACTTACATGTGCTTATAGAGATTGCTGTTTTTCTAATTTTTCATTTTATAAAACTGATTTTTAACATACATCTTTACTGCTACTTGCTTTTTTATCATGAGAATTCTCCAAGCTAAGATACAAAGGTATCACTAGTTTTTGTTAAAATTTAGACTTGGTTGAAGAGATATATAAAAAATTAGACTTTATTTCCTATTTTTTTACACACAACACTTAATAAATTTGTAATACTCAAGTCACTTTTGACTTCTGCAATTACAAGAGGTGCTCAATGTGACTTGTGTTCATCTTTTGTTATCACTATATACTGAGTATTACAATGTTAATATAGATTACTTCTTTCTTAAAATGTATATACGTTTGTGTAGAAAGGGAGAGAGAGAGTGTGTGTGTCAAATTTTATATATATAAAGAGCCTCAAGTTAGACTTGGTCTCTCATTTTCAACATGTCTAATTTGATAATAATCAAGATTTCATTTCATTCCATTACAGTTTGTTGGCACTAAAAAGTGCTGCAATAAATTTGCTATAAATACATCCTTAAAATTCATTTTTTGTATAAAATTCCTAGAAGGTTGCTTCCCACATAAGATATTGCATGAATATTTTGTTTATTTTAAATATATTGCCGGATCATTTCTCATTTTTAAAGTTTTTTTTTACAGTCTCCAGAGTTATGTCAGAAATTATCTTCCCAGTTCCATATGTTAGCATACTTTATTATTTTTAGTCTGATGAATAAAAAAACCTGTGACATTATGACATTAATTACATTTATCTGTCTCTTACAAGGTTGAGCATGCTGCTTTTGTATGTGTGAATCACTTGGGTCTTTTCTTCTGGAAAAAATTTTTTTAAATACTTTGCTATATAATTTTTTGATCTGCTTTTTATTCTAAAGTCAAATTATAGTTATCTATTAGGTATTTGAAGTATTATTCTTTACATTTGCCATATTCATAGCAAATATCCCACACTTTATCACTTCTTTATTTTTGTTATTGAGTTTGAGTGTATTTTCTTTTCTCCATCCACAAAGTTCCAATATTTATATAACAAAATATGTAATTTCAAATGAGAAAACCTGTATAATTTTTTTATATTTTTATATAATTTATTTTAGGGTTTTTTTTGTTTGTTTTCTTGTTTCGTTTTTTTGTTTTGTTTTGTTTTGTTTTGTTTGCAGTTTTTGTCCAGGGCTGGGTTTGAACCTGCCACCTTCAGCAATGGGGCCAGTGCGCTACTCCTTTGAGCCACAGGTGCCACCCCAATTTATTTTAGTTTTTACTAAAACCTGTGTTCCAGAATATAAAGTTCCTTAATATTTTCATTCTACATTCTTAGTTCCCTCTTCTGAGTCACTATTGTAAAGCATTTAAAAATCTTCCTTATTTTAAAGACATTTCATTTTAGTCATTAAAAAATTATTATATATCTATCATACTATTTACATTTTCAAATGTTTTTATTAATTTTTGCACTCCTTCTCCTTTAGTATTTTCCTAGCTGAAATCCATCGTTTTAATTCGTTTCACATAAAGTCTAAAACTGATATCTTGTTACTTCTAAATGGCTCTTTTAAATAAATATTGAATTCTAGGTTGAAAGGTATTTTTCCTGAGAACTTTTAAAGATGACTACGTTTACAGAACAAAATAGAAATATCACTCTACGTAATTTTTTTTTTTTTTAATTCTGGACTTCAAGATGATTGCCTAAACCTTTTTTTTTTTTTTTTTTTTTAATTTAAGAATGTTACAGAGGTACACGTGTTTCGTACACATAGTTTGTTTTTATATATAATAGGTCAAAATTATATTTGTGTCCCTCACCCAGAAAGTGTGCAGTGTATCCATGCAATGTATCCATTGGGTGGGAATTTACCCAAACCTTCTTCCCCCTCAGCCCCTCTTCAATTTTACTGAGTTTTGCTTCCATACGAACATAAAAGAACTGATCAGCTAGTTCCAAGTTATTAGTCAGAACATGTGATATTTGTTTTTCCATTCTTGTAATGCTTCACTTAGGAGAATGGTCTTCAATCCATCCTCCTTTCATATTATTATGAAAGATACCAGATCACCATGGATGAATAATATTCCATCACACACAACACACACACACACACACACACACACACATCATGTTTTATTGATCTAGTCATGAATTGATGGTAACTTGGGTTGTTTCCACTTCTTTGCAGATGTGAGAAATATTATGAATATTAATTATTTAAGGTAATTGCATGAAAATAATTGGGTATGGAAAGGGTTTTGGAAAGTTTATTATTTCCTAATTATCTATATTAGGGAATCTGATGATATTGGTTAATAAGTCAAGAAAGAAAGCTATAAGAGTGTTCAAAGTTAAGGAGAACTTCTTTCATAATGGTATATTGGATAATTTCTTTTTTTTATTGTTGAATCATAGCTGAGTACATTAGTGCAATCAAGGAGTACAATGTGCTGGTTTCATATACAATCTGAAACATTTTCATCAAACTGTTTGACATAGCCATCATGTCTTTTTCTTAGTTGTTGTATGAAGACATTTGTATTCTGCATTTAGTAAGTTTCGTCTGAACCCGTCTAAGATGCACCATAGGTGTGGCCCCACCATTTACCCTTCCTCCACCTATCCTTCCCCCCTCCCCAGATAATTTAGACTAACATACTAATAACTTTAAAAAGCTGAAAAAATACATGTAGAAATCATCTGTTCTAACAAGAAGGTAAAAGGGATATCTGAGAGAAGAGAAATGTTAAGAGAGTGTACAAAATCCTGGGCAGGATTATAAAAAGTAGATTCATACCTAGGTTTTGTGTGTTCCATTATTTGGAAAACTCATCTCTTCTCTTAATCCCAGGAAATTTGCAACCATTATCAGGTCACCTTTCTCCCATTCTTTTTGGCTTCTTCTGAAATTCCTATTAGATATAGGCTGAATGGCCTCCATCTATTTTCCATATCTATTAAAATATTCTCTTCGTTTCCATTATTTCTATATCTTCTATATTTTGTCTTGGATTATTTTCCATGTCATGAATTCTTTTCTATTAAAATTAGTTTCAAATGTCTAGTGAATTGTGTCCATTCTTTAAATAACACTTACTTATATAAGTTTAATTTGTTCTTTTCCAAAATTTTTCGTTATTCTTCCCGTATGTCATGCTTCAATTTTATAGTCTAAATATTTTAAATGTTTGTAGCTTCATTTAGGTTTTTTTTTTTCCTGCTTCTTCGTTGAGTTTTCCTATGGATTTATTATACTGTGTGGTTTATGATTATTTTTTATCATCATTTTTTCATCAGCAGAGATTGCTTTCTATGGGAATTCTTTTTTTCTAAATTGATTTATAGGCTTACTACTTTCATTTGCCTAGATTCTAGGGGGATTTGCTAGTTGTGTTCTCAGCCATTACATTCATTTTCAGCTGTGGGTTTTCTACTGTGTGGAAATGTTTACTATGCACTCACATAAGTTGCAGACCTCAGTTCCTGATTTGATGACAGTTTTGCTCAGGTCCACAGCTAAAAGGCAGGCAAGTCTCTATGTGGCTTTCATATATATCTGGGTAGATATGTTCTTGTCTCCATTTCAATGTGAGGCAATCCCCCACATTCCTAGCCTTTAGACAAGGAGACTCAATTCCATTCTCTCACCTTGCATGGTCCTGAATCTATCCCCCAGTTCCTTTATGTACAAGCCCAGAACTCAGCCTCTCAGGGCATTGTTCTTTTCTTTTCTTTTTTTAATCTAGAGACAGAGTCTCACTTTATCACCCTAGGTAGAGTACTGTGATATCACAGCTCACAGCAACCTCCAACTCCTGGCCTTAGGTGATTCTCTTGCCTCAGCCTCCTGAATAGTTGGGACTACAGGCGCCTGCCACAACGCCGGCTACTTTTTGTTTGTTTGTTTGTTTTGCAGTTAGGCCGAGGCTGGGTTTAAATCTGCCACCTTCGGTATATGGGTCTGGCACCCTACTCGCTGAGCCACAGGTGCTGCCCAGGGCATTGTTCTTGTTTGATAGAACTGTGGACCACATTGGGTTCAGCAATGGCAGTATGACATTTTACATTTCTGCTTTCCAACTATACTTGCAAATTCAGGCTCAGTTACACATTTAGCAAAAAAGAAAAATATTTAGTCTTTCTGTGGATTTGAAATGGAAAAGTGGAAGTCCTCCATATCATCTATTAGCTAGCTTTACTGACTTGATATTTTCCCTAAAAAAACTCCTCAATCTCTCACAATAATATGCCCCTTCTCTTTCTCATGCCTTCCAGTTTATCTCATGTAGGGGAAACTGAGCTCTGGGGATAAGACTCACTTCATACTTGAGAATCCTGAGAACGTGTGTGAGTTGTGTATGTGCAGGAAATCAGAAAACCAGCCTCCAAGGGAGAATGTACATGTGAGGGGTGGCAATACCAGGCCTCATGGTTCTGGTCAAGATTCTCTAGAATCCAAAGGTCTCCTGATGCTAGAGACAGAGGTCTTGCTTAAGGTTTGAGATTTTGCAAAAAACAAATTGGAGACATTCTGTCTGACACATTCGATGTTCCCCCTTTTTAGTGCTGATGTCTGAAAAATAACTTTTAACTACTTTTTCCTGCTTCGTGATAATAAATATGGAACCGAGGAGGTTAGCTTAGGAGGGCTCCTCCTGGAGTTTTTCAGTCCCCTCCCCCGCCCCCCCCACTCTGTGTCAAGCCTCTTCATTCCTCTCCCTGAGACCCACTCATCTGGTGACCCCAAACCCCTTCCACCCCAGGCAAACATGAAAATAGATCTTCTAGATAGTTATATGAGTATATTGCCTCATTATAACCTAAAAATTATAATATGGTAACATTTTACATGCTCGAGATAGTATTTACCATTCACACGTTAAATTAGGTGAGCCTATATAAATATATACGTTAATGATTTGTACACTGCTTAACAGTATGTTCCTTTTTGCTGTTATTACTGTTATTACTTATTTTAGCAACAAATGATAGTCAAATAAACAGAAGTCCGTATCTATGTGTGCTAACTTTCTTTGCTCTTTTACGTCATATTCACTAAACGGCTACTATATGCCAAGCACTATCCCGGGCACTCAAAATGAATCAGTGACTAAAGCAGATTTTTTTAATGTGATTTTCTTCCTACTGGTGAAAACTAATGGAAATTTTTCACGCCTTGAGTAAGTGACATTGGGAGGGAGTATTAGCCATCTATACAGAGACTATTTAGAGCCCTTTTTTTTTAGATGGAGTCTCACTATGTTGCCTTTTATAGAGTGCTGTACCATCGCAGCTCACAGCAACCTCAAACTCTTGGGCTTAAGTGATTGTCTTGGCTCAGCTTCCCAAGCAGCTGGGACTACAAGCACCCACCACAAAGCCAGGTAATTTTTTTGGTTGCAGTTGTCATTGTTCTTTATCAGGCCCAGGCTGGGCTCAAACCTGCCAGCCTTGGTGTATGTGGCTGGCGCCCTACTCACTGAGCTATGAGTGCCGAGCCTAGAGCCATTTCTTTGATAGAAATAGAGCTTGACCTGCAATTATCCTTTTTGAAGACTCCCCTCCATACTCCTATCACCCTCACTGGGATATTTATGTTGATGATTGGTAACAATGTTTAATTTGCCTTTGCTATTTTTACAGCTTAAAAAATGGAGCACCTTTGGATCCCTGGAAATGACACCTGAAACACAGCCATTCTCAGTGGTGATAGTAGATGATTGTGAAATTCTTAAAATCCCTGCACAGGAATATGCAAAATTAAAATTGGTATGACCATATCTAATTTAATATTAACACAATATGAGCATAAACTGAAGGTCAATTTTTCCTCTCTTTTCAAAAATGTCCATATCATTTAAAGAAAACACGTTTACAATTTGACTTGACCTGGACATAATAAAAGTAAGGCTGATTTGGTGAACGTAGTTCAAGCCTCTGGTGGAATGTATAGTGAGATGTAAATAAGCTCTCTGGGTATACATTGGATATATTTAGGTGTGTCTTTTGGTTTTCATTAATTCCAAACTCATTCATTCATTCATTTTGAAATACATGTTTTGAGTGTCCATGGCATATTGTATGTTAGAAGTACAAAAATGATAAGGCAGATAGTAATGCTACTGCTTTCCCAATCTCTGAAGTCTACATTACGGACAAGAATACGTGAAAGTGATTGGCATGCCATTTTCCCCTTAACAACAGACATCAAACTCACTGCTGCATCAAGGTGTGGTAATAACTTAATCTTGACCTTTCATTCTACTGCCTTAAGATAACTTACTTACTTGGTATTTAATGATTTACCTTTTTTTTTTTTTTTAATGGAGACAGAGTCTCACTTTGTTGCCCTTGGTAGAGTGCTGTGGTGTCACAGCTCACAGCAACCTCCAACTCCTGGGCTTAGGCAATTCTCTTGCCTCCGCCTTCCGAGTAGCACCTGCCACAACTCCTGGCTTTTGTTGCAGTTTGGCTAGGGCTGGATTCGAACCTGCCACCCTTGGTATATGGGGCTGGCACCCTACTCACTGAGCCACTGGCGCAACCCAATAATTTACTCTTTTCTCATCAAATTCAAACTTTCCCTTTTTTCTTATTTCCTTTCCCCTGGATACCTGATGAAATTTGTATAAATAATGGGATTGGAAGGTTCCCATAGTCATTCTTTTTCATCTTTTTTAGATGGGGTCTAACCTTGCTGCAGGCCTTACAGAGTTCTGGCAAAAGGCTGATTGGGTTGTTCATGTGGGGTAGAGCTGAGAAGACATCCGTTTTCTTGCTTGAGGTCTCAAATAGTGGATTTTTTTCTTTTTTTAAAAGAAGGTAGTCTCAATGTCAGTGGTGCAGATAACTCAAAGAATTCCAATTTGTTCAAAATCCCTAGTGTCCACTTTTGAGTTTCAGAGTGGCTGGCTTAAAAAAAGTGTTTTATTTGTCTTGGTTTTATTTCCTAAATGTTAGTATCATTTACCTGATATTCTCATATCAGAAAACTTTTGAGCGTATTCTTTACTATGACAGGGTTAAGAATAAATACTAAAATATTTATAGAAGTAAAAAACATTATGAAAGGAAGAAAGATATAATTTTAGTAAAGCACACCTGAAGATTAAGATTTCAATATGACTGTGGTCATAAAGTGATGCTCCATTAAAATTCAAATGTGTTCCATATCTATTTTTATTCATAGATTCCTTTCTTTTCTTTTTCTGCCATTTATGTGCTATTTTCCTTCCTTTGTAAAATTTTTATTAATGCAATTTTGATAATAACATTATTTTTCAGGAAAAAATAAAACTTGAAAATGCACAAAAGTCGAGGTTAATTCGTAAGTGTCCCTATTATGCGGGATGGCCTACTTTAGCCATATATGAGCTAACTGATCTTATTAAATGGAAAAAATTTCCTCCAGGTCATGGTGAGTTTAATGAAATTTTGAATCATTGTGCTTGCATAACATTGTATTATTGGAATTTGTAATTCTTCATAGTTGTAATATTTTTATGTAATATTTCTTCATATGAATAATAATCAAATTTATTTGATAATAATTTGTACATTTAGATTTTTTCCTGATTTTTATCAAAAATTATATAGTACTGGCTGATGAATAGTCTCAAAATTAACCTCAATAGTTCCTCAAAGTTCCCTCAAAGTTCCTCAATAGCCCTTTTCCTCTTGTTTCACATTGACAGTCACTATAAGGGCCAGATGGAAAAGGAGAAATACAATACTAGGTTACAGCCAATTTTCCTTGTTTGCCTGGGTGGATAACTACTTAAGCAGAAAGGTTGCTTATCTGTACCTGTGCTAGATATATCAGTGAAAAAATATATAGAGAATGAGCTATAGCTAGGAAGAAATTGCAGTGAAGCACCTACATTTTTAATATTCAGCAAGGCAAGGACCCATGGATTTCCTGGGTTATATGTACACCATAGGTGGCATAGGTGGCACTGAGTCATTTTGCAAGATTTGTCCATCCATAGAAGACAGTTGTCTTCTAATGAGGGGTAATAGTAACACAAGAGGAACTACAGCAGGGTACGTCAGAGCTTTAGGTCTCCTTCAGTATAAAAACACTATTGCTCCACAAAAAACAGCTACAAATGAGAGAGAGGTTGTCACCTTGATGCTCTTTCCCTTTAGTCAAACTGTGCAAGAGCTGCTACCTTGATTATAATGGAGGAGGAAGTATTTGAAAGAAATATTTCTAGGCCTCACTGTACAGAGCCACAATTACACTAATGGACATTTTCTTTTCTTGTCTTTTTTCCTTGTCTTCATTTTTTTGAAACAGCGTCTCACTATGTTGCCCTGCCTAGTGTTCAGTGGTATCATCACAGCTCACTGCATTCTCAGACTCTCGGGCTCAAGTGAACCTCCAGCCTTGGCCTCTCAAAGTGCTACGATTGTAGGCATGAGCCACTGCACCCAACCTGTGAGGGACATTTTAATTTAAGTTTCAGAATAAAATTCTAAAAAGATGGATCTGAGTGGCAAGTTCCACAAAGAGACTATTTTTAAAATAAAAACATGGCAAAGAATTTATGGTACCTGCCTACAATATCTTTTGAGGGAAACCCTGTACCACAGGAAAGTGAGGTTCAGCACAGCATCGGGGAGAGGATTTTATCATGGGAAAAAAGTAAATATAATTAGAGGCATATTTATGCTTCAAAGAACAGGGATATTCCAATAAACTACTTAAATTTGGTGAGCCTGTAAATCTTTTCCCATATTTGTACAAATTTCCTTTCAGTGCTTGCATTCATATTTTATTACTTTTTGAAATGTCACATTTAAAGTAAGTTTAGTCAAACATATATATATTTTCTGGCTTATAAAATTGAATATTAGTATTGTGGTTTTGTTCATGAAGTATTTTTCCTAACAAGGTATAAATGCCATTTTTTTCGTCAAAAGAAATATAAGTAGAAAAATGGAAGGCAAGCAGTAAACTGACTTATAAAAAATTGGGAATCAGACTTTTCTAAATTCAATATATTTAATGGCATGGAAAAAATTTTTTAAAACATAGGTATTTGGGATTTGTCACAGGTTTTCCTGTTTGTATCAGAAATATCAAATTTATTCTTATGTCACTTCCAGGGCTAGTCTTTATTAAAAATAATATCTCAGCCTTGCCAATCTGTCTTTATATTAATATTTTTGAAGTGATGAAAAAAGAAGAAAGAAATTATATTAATGATATTTTAAATTATATGATACAAAAGAATATACAATGTACTTGACTACCAATGAGAGTCATCTGTCTTCCAATCTAAAGTATTAATGTAAAGTATTTAAATTTGGTGGGGGACGGGGGTTGAGGCAAGAGAATCACTTAAGCCCAGAAGTTGGAGATTACTATGAGCTGTGATGCCACGGCACTCTACCCAGGTCGACAGCTTGAGGTTCTGTCTCAAAATAAAATAAAATAAAATAAAAATAAAGTATTTAAATTTGGCATGACAGAGCTAAAAACATATTTGGAGACTAAATACAATCTTTCTTAGACTAATGTTGAGGTCAAGTGTTTTTAGTAAATGTATTAAAACAAAAAATAATGGTAGTTTTGAAGTTCTTATTTTATTGGACAATCTATGATTATATGGAATATTTCAAAAATAATATTTTCTTTAATAGGAATTGCATTAAAATTGTATATTGCTTTGGGCAATATGGACATTTTAACATTGTTGATTCTTCCCAGCCATGAGCATGGTATATTTTTCCATTTTAATTCTTTTTTGATTCCAGTTATCATAGAAAGATCATGATTCCCACCACATTCCTCTTTATTAACGTTTTTATGTTCCCTGCAATTCTCTCATTACCTACCTATCTTCAAGTGCTCAAACACCTTCACTAAATTTTTTGTAACTTGTTGATCAATGGCAGAAAAAGTCTGTATATTCTCAAATCCCTTTCCAAACAATTCCTTCTGCTTCCTCCTCTGTCCCCACATCTGCTTCTCTTAAAGCACCCTTTCCTTTGGAGTTCTTTCTAACGCCAGGTATTCTCTGCAGCATCCCCTAGCCCCCAGATGACCTCCTTGCTCATCTTCACCATTTCTAAATAAATCTCTCTACTCCCTAACTTCATCCTTGGATTTGGCATTTGTTCTATTCGATTCTACCCCAGGTCACCATGGTCAGAATCTACTTTGAAAGCATAATATGGATTTGCATTTTCTTTGTGGAGAAATATGTGTATGTTTTATAATGATAAACAACTTCCACATATGTATTACAACTCTCAATTAGAAGTCTTTACCTTCTTCAGATAGCTCCTTGAATTATGCAAGTTTTGATTCTAAAAACTCTGTTGAAGAAGAATTAATTTTGAGAAGCCCTATTAGGGGGGGAAATTCTACTTACTGGTGTGGCAAACAAAGTATTCAATAATGCAAGTATGTATATATGCAGCATTAAATCACATTGTAATATCTATATTGAACTAAAATAATTGCTAATCTTTTTCTTCCTGATTTCCTTTTCTTATAAAGAAATAAGTACCACAGAATTTCAGCATTATTTACATTATTACATTTACTTTAGTTATATTGTTTTCTGTATTTTAATTTGGAGATGCATATGTATGTGAACTTTGTCATTTGAAAAATGTATTGCGCATTTAGAAGTATTTGAAACCTCAAGAAATGTTCACCTTTTATTTAGTGTTTTATAGTAGTTTGTTTTAAATATTGTCTTATATTCTTATTTGCTTTTGCTGTTTTAGATGTAAAAATTATTTATTACTTTCAAAATGTATTGGTTATTCTATTTGGAAAAATCATGATTTAGTATTTCTTCCTGAAAATTCCAACCTCTTCAACTTCTCATTTAAAATAATTTTGCTATATTAATTGGTGTTGGCAAAACTTCCCATTTCATATCAGCTACAAATTTCATTAACATACTGTTTTCTCCATCTTCCACATCATTAATTAAGTTGTTAAATAAGACCAGCCCTCTCACTGATCCCTGTGGCACTCCATTAAATATACTGGCATTTTGTTTGCTATTCTTCAGTCAGTTTTATATCCACAAGGCTCTGCTTTTATACCAGTCAATTTGAACTTTTTTATCATCATTCCTTGGCACTTTATGATATATTTCGTTTGCTATTTTTAAGTAGATGTTTTCCATATCCTTGACATTATTGGCTTCTCTGCAGTGATTTTGTGGTGAAAGTAGCCTGGAGTTTTCTTTTTACTGTGGTTTTTAAATTATGAATGCTTAAATAGCAAAATCTTTAGCTATTTTTATTTTACTATCTTTAACTTTAATTATGACTAATGTAAGTATTTTAGTCCACTTTGTTTTCTCTCATTCCCCTATTTTTTTAAATACAGATTTCTCTTCAATTCTGTACCTCATTTCACAAAAAGTAATTAGTATATTTTTTATTGACAATTTCCTTTATAGTGAAATGTTCATAATATCCTGACTAATCTGAGCCAGTTTCATCATATCATTCTTCTGTGTTGAATATTTTTTCTTTTCCATAGTTTTCTTTTATTCTTTGTTTTTCAAAACAAATATTTGCTAATTTACTAACAAACATGACTTTCATTATTAACCATACTAATTTATATTCATTTCAGGTATATTGATTTTTTTTATGTAAATCGAACCATTTTAGTGAAGAATTGGTAGGATTTTTATTTCATCTTAAATTATGAGCAGAGGATATTTATTTGGATATTGTTCTTTAAGTTTATTTGGATATTGCTATAATATAGCATTCCATTATTTAGCAAACTTTAAATCTATTTATACATTGTGAATCTTAACAGTAGGATAAGTATTAACATCTTCCTTTTTAAAAAAGTTTAGATAAAGCTATTTCTTCAGGATTATTATTAAGAATGTATGTGGTTTCATTTACATATATTACTCTTAGAATTATGAATTATTAAATTTAAGCAACAAATAAGGGTTAATTCATAATAAATCTTTAAATTGGGGGTTATGATAATATTGTGTTGTTTCTGATATAAACACTGTTGGGCTCTACAGTCTTATATTTTAACAGCTCATCATTCAATTATACAGATTTGCTATATTTCACAAATGTGCTGGGCACTGAGGATTCCACAGAAAGGGAGACACAAGTGTCAACAGAAGACAGTGCTGGAAATGACTTATCAGAAAAAAATATGAATGAGAGAAGGTCAAGAATTAAACAATAATTCTTGTACAGCAGATCCCAAGTCAATTTGACCAGCAGAAACTTTCAAAGGCCAAGAAGTTCCAGACATAAGGGAATCGGTAAGGCATGAAAATATAACAATCTGGACTGTTGGTTAAGATTAGGCCGCTACATCCCCATCCTTCCCACTTTCAGCTTGCAGTTTTCTCAGCATCCTTTCAATGAGGGACAACAATTTTCTGGAATACTTTTCAGTTTGATTTCTTTAGGAGAAACAAAATAGGTGTGAGAGGAAAAAGTGTAAATTTAAGTTGAAAGGAATTTCACTACCAACACTAGATAACCAGTTTCCTCTTTTGACTTGGCTTTGAAAAAGCCCCTGCTGAAAACTCCAGGACTTCCTCGGTTTCCAAATGCATGATTCTAACCTTTACCCCATTTCCCCATGATCTTCTTCCCTGTGTCTGAATCTCAAATCCTCTCTCTCTCTGTTTTTTGTTCTTAGTAAGGACATCTTCAATTGGATTTAGGGACCATATTAACGCCAGAAAGATTTTGTCTGGAGACCCTCAATATAATTTACATCTATAGAGACCCTTATTCACAAAAAGGCATGTATATACATTATGGGAGTCATAGTCCAAACTTATCTTTTTGGGCTACTATTCTATGCACTTTAGGTATCAAACTATTAACTAGATGTACAGTAAAGGCCTTGTTTTAATAAGCAAGTACCAGAAAATGTCTTTCCTATGAAATATTTCTTGAAATGTAATGCCATCTGTAATCTACCCAGTGAAAAAGAGTTCTGACAGAGAAATTAATGGGTAGGAATCCCCCCAATAGAAGAACAGTCTCTTGGCATTAGCAGCGCATTAGGCCAGAGAGTTTAAATTGAGCAGGAAATAACATTATTTCAAAGAGAAGATGACAAGGGGGGAAAAAATGCAGAATTTATGCAATTGAGCATGTTGAAAAAATTCATAGGTGTTTGGCAGATTGGGTAAAATAGCTTAAATAGTAATGCAATTTTTTTCATTAAAATGAAGTCATTACATGCAAGAGAAATATTGACTTCATGAAAAATAAAGATACAGGTAATAAAATAATATATATGTCATAATATTTATATGTGTCATATATTATTTTATGTTTTACAGATGCAAATTATATTTTGGCTCAGAAGTGAACTATGATTATGTAAAAAGATACACATTGACCAATAATAGTTTCAATAACAACAAAGCTGTAAAACTACATTGAAAGAGTGAAAGGAGCAGAGTTGGCCTCAACACCTGGAAGAGGCAAATCCTTCCCTGTAGCAAAGGGCGTCTGTAGATAAAGTTGGTAAAGGGTGGATTTACTTTCAAACCATGTATATATATACCCCTAATGTAACTATAAAGAAAATTTAGTATTGTTGGACGGAATGGCATCTGGGATAAAACTATCACAATTTGGAGTTTTTGTAATTTATAAATTACATGTTATCCTTAAATAAACTTGACAAACCACGGGTATCAGTAACTTCATTTTGGTGCTGCAGATATTTGCAAAATAGGTGGTATTCCAAGACATATACCTAATCAATGACAATGTGGTATTACAGTTTGATGCTCTGTTGCCTCATGTTGTTTATTTTCCAGGGTAATTTACTGTGTTTAAGGTAGAATGATTTTCTTTATCTCATTCAAATTTTATTTCTGGCTAAACAAAACAATGCATCAATACTGCATTATGTTTTATTAAAATTTCATAAAAATTACTTAGAACTACTCTCTGAATTTTTTCCTGGGACCTCTTATTATTATTTCCTATAAACCCATTAAATTTGGCATAGCAGACTTATTTCTTCTCTAACTATTCTCAGAATCGCAGGATTGCCATATGTAATTAGGCAACCTGACCCAAATTGTGCCCATAAAAGTAGAGCTTACGTTTTCAGATCTTAAATTTATTATCTGAAAATGATTGCCTGAGGTTGTTTACACCAAGTATTGTCTCATCAGCATTCGGCAGCACTGATAATGCATAAAAGAGGGAAGAAAGCACAGACACACAAGAACAGATGAAAAAAAGATTCGTGAACAGAAAATCAACACCCACAATGCTTCAAGGACCATGGCTGCAAGAACTTTGTTGCTTCATTTTAATTCAATCTCCATTTTCAAATCCATCTTGAGACAAGCAAATTGTATGCCTGTCGGTCTGCTCTGCATAATATGCATCCCTGCCTAAAACTTCATACACACAGCTGAAAGCAGGAATGTTTTTGTTCTGTTCTATTTTGCTTATTCTTTCAAATGCTCTACTTTGTACCCCTATTTGGAGGAATATGTGCATTTTTTTCACTTGCATAGTCCTTGTTCAATATCCATAAATAAATTATATAACTATCACCTGTAATTCCACATCACTAACTTAATTATGTTGCTACTATTTTTTACTTTTCATTTATTCCTTGAAAGACACTAACAACTCTTTTTATTAGTATCAGATGAAATAACCTATTTTTAATCAGCATTCTGTCTGATATCTGGCTCTGCTTAGTGAAAAGTAAAAAGTGGAGAAGAAAAAATTATGTAAGTACTTTACATTACTCTTTTAAAGACATCAGGTATAATTGAAAATTTGATATTGGAATAAAATATATAAAAGCTATAGGAGATCATGTTTATGTTAGTATATAATATTGATTGCCTGTTGTGATCGTATGAACAGACAACATGCAAATATAAATATGAATATAAATTCAAATATAAGCTAAATTATATACATATATGTGCTTATTATATTATTTGTATCATGTCCAGCTCTATTGCTTTACTTTCACAGAAACATTACATTAAATGAGGTAGTAGATATATAACACACATGATATATAACATAAGTAAGAGCATCTTATTATAATCTTATTCTTAGTCTGGCTTTAGAAAAACTTTAAGCCTAGCCAAAGCATCTCTTTTAAGCCATAGTAAGTTTAAAATTGAAAAATCATGTTATGTGAACAAGGAAATTCCATATGGCCCAAAGATTTTGGAAGTTATGTGCATATAAATTATCTATTGTTGCATAAAAAATTATCTAAATTAGCAGCTTAAAAACAAAGATTTATGATGCCTCTGTTTCTTTGGATAAGAGATCTAGGGGCAGCTTAACTGCACCATTCTTCAATACTGTCTTGGCAGTTTTTGGCCAGGGCTGGGCTTGAACCCACCACCTCTGGCATATGGGGCTGGCGCCCTACTCCTCTGAGCCACAGGAACTGCCTATAATACTGTCTTGTAAGATTATAATGAAGCTGTGGATTAGGGCAGCAGTTACGTCAAAGCTTAAAAGAGGCATAATACTTTCTCAAGATCACTTATGTGCTCATTGGCAATCTTCAGAGAATCTTCCTGTAAACTCTTATCTTTGCTGGCTGTTGGCTGCAGGCTTTATACTTCCTTGTCATGTGGGTCTTATGAACCCTGCCTGAGTGTCCTCACAACATGGAAGCTAGCGTCCCTTGGAGTCGTGTTTCTGTGTGTGGGGTGTGTGTGAGACAGAGATGGAGAGAGAAAGAGAGAGAGAGAGAAAGAATGTACCAAGGTGAACGTAGAAGGCTTTTATAACCTAATCTTGGAGATGCCATCTGACCATTTTTACCAAATTCTGTTCAAGTAACTAACTCTACCCACACTCAAGGAAAACACAATTGATGTTCATTTCTTGAGCAGAAGGATGTCAGAGAATTAGTGGACATATATTTAAACAATTATCTCAGGCCTATTTTTATTAATATTTGAATTTGAATTGTAGACATTCCTTAGAGAATCTAAGCTGCTGCCTATGTTACTGTCAGCATTTACTAATATAGTTTAGTTTTGCCTTCTAACTGTCCATAACATGTTTTTGTCCTCATCTACCCACAACGTGCATAAAGCTAATTTAGGGATCAGAAAACTCTCACTTTACTGTCAGAAACTATATCTTCCCTGTGCTGCTTCTGATGCTAAACTGTTAAAGGATAAGTTCTTCTTATTCTAGAAATGCTGGTGTTTAGAAAGGGTAAAATGTTTCTCAAATCAAACCTCTGTGTTTTTTCAGGAAAGCTTCCTCAGAGAGCACTTTTACTTTTTCTCTTACTGATGCATCAGCTACGCTACAGAGTTTTCTTTAATTATAGGAATTCTAAATACTTAGCTAACAGCCAACTTTCTCAACTTTTTCCTTAAGGAATAAATTTCTCAAAAATAAACAACAATGCCATGCTAATATCTTGCCTGGATTAGCATGGGTTGGCTATTACTAACTTGACGTAAGAGTAGATATTCTGTTTTCTCTGCATCACTAAATTCACTGATTTATTTATGGTAATTCTACCATTCTCTTATATTAGGAGGTTATTACAAACAAGAAGCTATCCTAAAAATAAATGGAATATTGACTGAACAAAGCAGGCTAGAAAAAAGCTCTATAGGGCAAAGTAGGAGAGAAAATACAGCCAACTTGTTCCCTTGTTTGGGTAATGAAAACTTCTCATTATTTTCCCAATTACCCTGTCACTCCATAATCCCTACATCTAAAATTTGTTGAAAAGGTTACGAATTAAAATTAAGGGAGCTAAAAAGTAATAAGCACTATAGGAAATAGATAAAAAGAAACAGATTTTGTTTAATTACAATACAAAATCAATTTAGCAACTATAGAAGAAATGGCACACATATGCCTGTTCGTAGAATATAAATGATTTAGAAAGATCATTCACAATCAGCATTAATAGAATTATCTTTATCTTGGTGAGATAAGATTTTTAATATTGGAAGATAGACAAAGACATCCTGCAAAGTGAGCATACCTTATCAAATCCTGACTGCCCAATGAGAAGGCTGATACAGATAGAAAGCATACAGACATTAGACATGTATGATTTAAGATTATTTTTGTTTTATTGTAATTACCAAACAGCAACAACAAAAGCTGACCATGCCTAACAATCTGTCAATGTCTTCTCATTTTTTAATTTACTTTTAATTATGATATATCTTTGATTTTGCTGAAAAGTAGGCCCAGTAATCACTTTTGAAAACTGAATTCTAATCACTTATTCTCCTGGAGGTAGGTCTGAATACGCTATGATGTCTATGCCCATTTCACTTTGCTTCTCTTGGTACTTGTGTCTTAGAAATAGCTTTGTAAAACCTTGCTGTATGTCACTTAACTTTTATTTATTAATAACCTCCTCTTCATGCTTTTGAAGATTTTCAAATCACATAAAGTCTTTTGATGTGACATAATAATATGATTAACATTTTTAAATGATAATGTTGGTCAGTTGAAATTACAGTGTTTAAAAGATGTTGTTAATAAATTCTTTTTCTTGAAAGGATGCATATTTCTAGCTCAAAATAAAATACCTCCATAAATGCAAAACATTGTTCAATATTAACTATTCACTTTCGTTTTCAAATACTTATTGATCCACATATAATTTTTATTAATTGTGATAATTAATCAGCAATGTGATGTAAAATGTCTAACAAAATATCTGGTATATGAGTATACTCCACAGATGTGACTTTTCTTCATTTTCTTTTTTAATACAACCTAGGTTATTACATAATCTCTGCTCCCATTAAATTCTAATGATAAATTTCTATAAAATTTTTAAAATTTAAAAAATCATCCATGCATAAACTACATGATTACTTTTTACACGAACATTACCATTATCATAATTATTGTTGAAATAGTTTCGTTTGGTACAAACCACTCTCAGTTTAACATAGACTCTCATTTACCTGTTATACATGAAACACATTAAAAGCAGAGAATATATTCTAAAATATGTAGAAAGTAGATGAGTTAGTAGTATGTTTAGGTAGTATTGTACAAAAGAATTGTGCATTTTAACTGACCCAATCCCATTAGGTCATACTTAGTCTGAAGTTATCACTTTATTTATCTCATTTTTAGTTATATATTTAGCATATAAACATAAAATTTTTGTTCAACTTCTCTGTAAACCTGTAAAATTTTCTTTTCCATTTTTTGTCAATTACTAGAATTACTAAGATGTATTTTTAGGTTACATTGTTTTCAATTTTAACATAGAGTTCAAGTTGTAGTTGAGCCCTTCACCCAGGGGGCATGCTGAATATCTCACAATGTGCACATTAGGTGAGATCCCACCAGTTGCCCTTCCTCCCTCTCGCATTCCCCTCTCCCTCCTCCCCCTCCTTGCTAGACTATATTTGTGTTTCATCATTTGTGTGAGGGTGTAGTTTTCCATATACTGGTTTCATATTATTGAGTGCATTGGATTTTTTTTCCATTCTTGAAACACTTTTGTAAGAAGAATGTGTTATAACTTCAAGTAAACATAAAAGATGTGAAGTCTCATCTTTTCTTACGGCTGAATAGTATTCCGTCATGTACACATGCCACAGTCTGTTAATCCATTCATGAGTTGATGGGCATTTGGGTTGCTTCCTCAACTTGGCAATTGTGAATTGAACTACAATAAACATTCTGGCTCAAAAGTTTTTGTGGTAAAATTTTTGTTCTTCTGGGTAGATAGCTCGTAATGGAATTTCAAGATCCAATGGAAGGTTAACTTTTGGTGCTTGAGAACTTTCCATACTTTTTTTTTTCCATAAAGATTGCATTAGTTTGCAATCCCAGCAGCAGTGCAAAAGTGTTCCCTTCTCTCCACAGCTACACCAGTATCTGCAGATTTCGGACTGTGATGTGGACTACTAGAGTTAGGTGATATCTCCGAGTGGTTTTGATTTCCATTTTTTTTTTTGATGATTACAGGTGATGAGCATTTCTTCATGTGTATGTTGGTCATTTGTCTGTCATCTTCAGTTTCTGTTCAAGTGTCTTTCTCACCCAGTGATAGATGGAATTATTAGCTCGTTTTTTATTGTTGATTAATTTGTATTCTCTGAAGATTTTAGCTACTAGCCTTTTCTCAGATTCATAATATGCAAAACTCTAGAGATGAACTAAGCCACATATTGTCATAAACAGAACAAAACCCTGTATGGGTGCAAAGAATCTCTATTTAATAAATGGTGCTGGGAGAATTTGTTAGTCACATGTAGAAGACTGAAACTGGATCCACACCTCTCAAGACTGGCAAAAATCGACTCTCGCTGGATAAAGGATTTAAATTTAAGACATGAAACAATAAAACTTCTAGAAGAGACTGTGGAGAAAGCATTTGACAATATTGGCCTGAGAAAAGAACCCCCCTCTTTCGATTTATTTTAAACATTCTAAGCTTTAGTTTCCTCATCTTTCTCATGAGTATATTTTGTGTGAAATCAGAAGAACATTACTTAACTCTATAAATTATCTGATTCCAATGATTTGATTTAAATATGCAGATTAAATAAAATATAAAAAACTTTCATTCTAAATTTTAACATTTTTTAATAAAAATACAACGTAGTATGTCGTTTCTTTTGTTTTTTCTTCTTCTTCTTCTTCTTTTTTTTTGTACAGTGTTTCATTGACAACTTTTAGTTAATTTCTGTGGTGGACCTGGAGCATCACATAAAACTGCGGAACATTTACTGAAATCACACAACCTTCCTGAGTTCTCTAATAATTAGTTATATTTCAAGAGATGCTGTTATATTGAGTGGCCCTCCTGTCTATACCATTAAAGCTTCACATTAGTTGGGGGTGGTAGTGGGTATGCTAGCTGATGCATAATCTAGAAGGAGTCTGTTAGGAAGAATTTGAGATCACTTGTTACCTTGACAACAACAGGTAATGCCTCAGCATGCATCTCTGCAGGCTCCTGGGTAATTCCTCAGATACAAATGATAGTGTGCTTGTTAAACGTATATCTCTGAAATACTGCTTCTTATGTGAAATTTATTTTACTGGCTATTTCTCTGAATAGTCTATGTTGCAAGCAGAATTGCGATTTTCGTCTGGATGTTTGATTTCTCTCAATTTTCAAATTACCTGCTTCATCCACAGAGAATATGATTTCTGAGAAGAGGCATCTGAAATACTTCATATGGCTAGTCAGTTTTCAGAAGAGTTTATATGGATGCCTGGGTAAAGATGGTTGTGTATGTGTGAGTTCATGCCCTGCATATGCTACCTGGTTATTTATTTCAGTATCTAATGCAACAGGCATTTTTATATGATTAATTAATAAAATTTTATGAAGTAAACTAGAGATTATTAGGACAATACACCCACTGCTAACTGCAGACTTGGGATAGCAACATTTTCAGTACATCTTAAATTTTAGTTGATGAAGCAATCACCTGAGAAGCAAAGGACCAGACAGACAAGATTGTGAACATTATGTGATCCAAGTATCTGAATCTTGTGATACAAATCTGTATATGAAACCTCAATAACAGATAATTGATAAATTTTAGCTCTTTAAAACAAAAATCTTCATTTTAATTATGACACATAATTTTCTTCTTACCCTAGAAATTATATTTCTGAAACCCTTGTTGCAGAATAATCATCTCAGAATAAATTAAATAATTATTACAAAAAGTAGACTTGGGTGGCCACAATCGATTATGAATGAAAAATATATTTTAACTTCTTTTAGCACTAAAATTAAACAACTTATATGGTACTAGAATATGCATTATTAATATTTTAAACATTTTATTAACAAAAATAGACATCCTACATTAATTCCTAATTGCTATGTTTAGTGTTGAGATCCCACCCCATCCCAGGGAGCTCTTGATGTTGTATGTGTTTCTCTAATGATAGGCTAGATAATGTTGTGCCAGCAAATAGATTTTTAAAATAGCATTGATTAATGAAGTAGAGTTTAACTTTTGCTCATATTAAATATCCATCACAGTTTTGAAAGGGAGCACAGCTTTATCTCTTAGTGACTAAACAGTGATTTTATCTCTTCACTTGCTTCCATAATCATAGAAAAAAACAAGCGATATCATGGAAAACCATGCTCAAAATTTCAAAACCAGTGCTGAATTGAGTAATCCCTCCTTTGTGCACATTTTCTCAGCCAAATCAAATCATATAAATGAGAGTAAGTTCAAGGGGCATGAGTGTATAATCTTTCCACAGAGAGAACTGAATATTTATGAACATGGACTCAGTTTACAATATTTAGAAAGTATACATATTAATAATTATTTTCTCTAATTCTTGCCCATTTTCAAAGGATTGTGATTGGTAATGGTAATATACTATTTTTGTTTAAATACTGTTTGTGTTAATAAAGATGAAAAGCCAATAAAGAGGTAAATGCAAAATAATTTTTTCTTCTGTTATTAAGATGGTTGTTGTATATATCATACCCATATTTGAGTAAATAAAATACATACAGTATTGATGACTTCACCTTTAGAGAAAACCTGTGTGTTAGAAGAAATGTGTTATGTTGTGATTAACAACAGCAAAGACAAAACTTAAATCCTTTGGACAATATAAAGGATGTAGTGGCTTGGCACCTGTAGCTCAAGCAGCTAAAGTGCCAGCCACATACACCAGAGGTGGCGGGTTCGAATCCAGCCCGGGCCCACCAGAAATAACAATGGCAACTACAACAAAAAATATCCAGGAATTATGGAGGGCACCTATAATCCCAGCTACTTGGAAGGCTGAGGCAAGAGAATCGCTTAAGCCCAAGAGTTGGAGGAGGTTGCTGTGAGCTGGTATGCTACAGTACTCTACCCAGGGCAACAGCTTGAGACTCTGTTTCAAGGAAAAAAAAAAATAAAAAGTAATGAAAATATTTTTTCCCATTCTGTGAGTTACCTCTTCACTTTGTCAATGTTTCCTCTGTTGTGAAAAAGCTTTTTAAATTTATATAATTTCCTTTTCTGTTTTTGCTTTTGAGGTCTTACAAAAAAAAAAAAATCTGTCCTCAGACAAATGTCCTAGAATGTTTCTTCAATGTTTTCATCTAGTCCTCTTATAGTTTCAACATCTTTGATGATTTGATTTTTGTGTGTGGTAAGAGATACGGGTCTAGTTTCATTCTTCTGCATACAGTAACCTAGTTTTTCTAGCACCATTTATTAAAGAAACTATCCTTTCTTTTTTTTAATGTCTCAACACCTTTGTTGAAAATGTGTTGGCTATAAATGTGTAAATTTGCTAGGTATCTGAGGTCTTTATTCTGTTCCTTTGATCTATTGTTCCTGCGTTTTAATGTTAGTACCATGCTGATTTGGCTATAGTAGTTCTGAAATAAGTTTTGAAGTCAGGTAATGTGATGTCTCCTTCTTTCTTCTTTTTCCTGAAGATTGTTTTGGTTATTTGGAATCTTGTGGTCCCATATAAAAGTTAGAATTTTTTTATTTCTATTTCTGTGAGGACAATTATGGGTACTTTGATAGAAATTGCAATGAGTCTATAAGTTGCTTTGGGCAGTATGGACATTGTAACAATAATAATTCTTCCAATCCATCAGGATGGAATATATTTCCATTTTTTGTGACTTCTCCCCAGTTTCTTTCATCTGAGTTTCAGAATTTTCTTTGTATAGAACTTTCACTTCCTTGGATTAATTGATTCTTAGGAATTTTATATAGTTTGTGGAGGTCATCAAAAGAATTGATTTCTTGATTTATTTTTCTATATTCTACTAAAATTTTCAAGATCTTTGATGATTTGATTTTTGTGTATGGTAAAAGATATTTTTTTTTTATTTTTAACATTAATTTAGGGATACTAGTGTTTTTATTACCTAAGTATCTTGTACAATGTTTAAGCAAGGTTTTTGGTGTGCCATTCACCAGAATTCCGTTCATTGTGTGCAATAGGTTATTTTTTATACCACACAGACCCTTCCCCTCTACCCTCTTCTTAGTTCACATGTCATTTATATCACTGTGTACCCATTCATTATTTCCCACTTAATAGTGAGAACACTTTGCCTTTGGTTTTTCCATTCCTGAAATATTTCACTTAGGAGAATGTTCCACATTTCATTTGGAGATTGTCTGCACTTGGCATGTGTAAATCCTACTGATTTTTGTCTGTTGTTTTTATATCCTGCCACTTTAGCAAATGTGTTTTTCAGTTCTGACAGTTGTTTTGGTAATTTTTAGGTTTTACTAATAAGATCATGTAATCTTGGAACAAGGCTAATTTAACGTCCCCCTTTTCAATTTAAGTGGCCTTTATTTCTTTCTCTTGCCCAATTGTTCCAGCCAAGACCTTCAGTACTATGTTGAATGAAAGCATTTAAATTCAGCATCCTATTCTTGTTCTGGATCTTACAGAAAAGGACTTCAATTTGTTCTATTTCAGTACAACATTAGCTGTATTTAGTCATATATGGCCTTTATTATTTTGATGCCTCTGCCTTTAATTACCCGTTTGATGAGGGTTGCTAAATGTTATAAATGATAAATAGTATTTACCCTTTTGTGGCATCTATTGATATAATTGTATGGCTTTCTTCTTGGTTCTGATGATGTGATGTAACACATACACAGTTGATGGGAATGAAAATTAGTCACTATAGAGCACATTGAGGAAATTTCTAGAAAACTAAAAATAGTACTACCATATGATCCAGTAATTCCATTACTAGAAATATATTCAAAAGTAAAAAAGTTAATATATCAAAGAGGTAGCTGCACTTCCATGTTTATTGTAACTCTATCCTTAATAGTCACAATATGGAATTGGCCTAAGAACCCAACAGCAGATAAATAGATAAAGAGTATGTGACATATATACACAGCATAATCTTATACAGCAATAAAATTAGTAAAATTCTGTCATTTTCAGAAACATGGATATAATTTTAGGTCATTAATTTAACTGAAAAAGTCAAATACAAAAACAAATATTGCATATTATCATTTGTATGTGTGAGGTAATAAGTGGATCTCATGAAGGTAAAGAGTGGATTGGTTGTTACCAGAGGATGGAGAGTTGGGTGAGTGGGATGATCTATTAATAGGTATTAATATATGAGTTGATAGAATAAATCAGATCTAGTATTGTTTACATCCGTAGGGGGACTATAGTTTAAAATAATCTATTGTAAATGACAAAATAGCTGGAAGGGAATAATTTGAATATTTCTATAATAAAGAACATATAAATATTTAAGGTGATGAATATCTCAAGCACATTTACTTTATTTTTAACAATTATGTGAGATTATTACCACATATACCCTAAAACTTTGTACATCTGTATGCATAAATTTAAAAAGTTTGAAAAAGATACAGTGGCTGATATATGATGTATGTCTGAAGGAGGAGATGCTACTATGCCATGGATATTTTGTTCAGATGCTTACAGAAATTTCTAAGAATACAGATTTTTCCTATCTGCAATCCTACCAATAGATTTTTTGCTTTATCCTAAGATCATTATCTTTGATAGTGAGTAAATCTGTTCAGCAATGCTCTATTCTACATCTGGATGCCAAACCATCCAACAAGAAAATGATAATGATTTAACCCTAGAGTTTCCCAGAATATGTTACAATTTTTTGACATTGAGTTGAGTCTCTTGCCTCTTCCAAGTCTAAAAAATATTGTTGATTAATTATACTGAATAGCTTATACATAGAACAAAGAAAGAATTTAATTCTCTTAAACCACTTAGAATGGTGAAAAGGTGAATTTCCAATAAAAATTTAAATACATAAAATATTCATCTACCAAAACAAGAGAGACAATCACTATGTTCAACGTACCCTTCTAAATTTTGCCTAGAATTTTTATTTCATATGAATTTCTTAATGGCTTTTTAGTGCATTCTTTATATCTAAGACTTATATTTGATTTGTATTTAAATATTAAAATTTTTCATTCCAGAGTCTCTAATTCTAATACAAAGTTTAAAATATGTTATGTATTTAAATCATTAATGTTTTTTTAAATAGGTTAATCAATTCTATTATATAGTACAATTTATATTAATAATATTTATAAACATACATCTTTCAATCTCAACAATAACAAAGTATTTCATTATTTACTAATGGAAATTTCAAATTGAAACATAAAAAAATATTATTCTGTATTTCAACCAGTTCCAACTGAGTAGACTTCTAAGAGTATGAACTCCCTCTCCGCTGATCACAAAGACAAGCTCTTGGCATGCAGAGCTATTCAAGAGCATGGAAAGTTAGCATTTATTTTGTTAGGAAGTAGAGGCTTAGAAGAAGGGACCAGTACAGAGTGAGGCTGGAAAATCCATGGTCACAACATAGCATATGGGAACTACCTCTCTCATAGACACTACAGAATCTAGGCATACTAGTTCATGCCTTTTCTTCTAGTAACTTTGGGGGACAAAGTGGGAGGACAACTGAAGTCCAAGAGTTCAAGACCAGCTTGAGAAAAATAGTGAAACCCTGTCACCACAAAAACCAAAATAATTAAATTAAAAAAATTAGTTGGATGTAGAAGCACACACTTGTAGTCCTACCTACTCTCAAGGCCCAGAAGGAGGGTCATTTGAGCTCCAGAATTTGAGGTTTTAGCTAGCCATGATTGTACCACTGCACTCCAGTTTGGGTGACAGAGTGAGACATGGAGTTAAAAAAATACATTAAAGCAGAAATAATGAAAAATGATATTAAGGAAATACATAAATTTTTGGTAGATTTTCCAACTATTTGAGCAAAACAATCAACCACCAACCATATCATTTTATATAATTAATGATAAATTGAATGAACAAACAAACATTCAGGTCTTAGTTGAAGGTTTAATAAAACATTTTGTATTAGTTTACCCAGTGCTTGATAAGAATTTATAACATTTTGTGAAGTGTTAATATGCTTAAAGGTCACTTAAATATATTAATTATTCTTAATTAAATGAACATAAAACATAGACAAATCATTTTACCAGCCAGATTTCACATTTACATTTTCCATTTGGTGCTTTTACATAAAGTATTTCTCCATTTATTTTCTCTTTTCACCTGTTCTATGTGTATTTTCCCTTACTTAAATGAGCACAGTTATGATAGTTACACCGTGTAAATCTTTTTGACCATTTCCATACTATATTACCTTGTCAATGGCCTTTCCTGTTTCCTTTGAGCTTATGTTATGATTTCCTTTGTGTGTGTGTGCATGTTCATGTGTGTGAATAATATTGGACTGTATCCTGAAGCCTCGAACTCCTGAGTTCAAAGATTCTCCTGCTTTAGGCCCCCGTGCCACCATGCACAGCTGTGCTTCATTGTATCTTTAAAAGAGGGATTTTCTTTCAAGAAGAGTAACTACAAATAGATGTTTCTCAGAAAATGGGCATATTAAGATTGGTGGTGCCTGTAGCTCAGTCAGCAGGGTGCCTGCCACATACACCTAGGGTGGCAAGTTTGAACCCGGACCGGGTCTGCTAAGCAACAATGACAACCTCAACCAAATTATAGCCAGACCTTATAGTCTCAGCTACTTAGGAGGATGAGGAAAGAAAATTGCTTAAGCCCAAGAGTTTGAGGTTGCTGTGAGCTGTGACACCACAGCGCTCTAGCCAGGGGGAAAGCTTGAGACTCTGCCTCAAAAAAAAAAAAAAAAAAAAAGAAAAGAAAAAGAAATAGTCAAGATTAATTGTCAGAGAAATGCACATCAAAGCTTCATTTGAATATCATCTTATCCCAGTTAAAATAGCTTTTATCCGAAAGAGAGCAAATAAAGGATTGAGGTGAGGATGTGGAGAATGAGGAACCCTGAGACCTTATTGATGAAATGTAACCTAGTGTAACCACTATGGAGGTTCCTCAAAAAAACAATAGAACTACTACACAATCCAGCAATGTCATACTTGGTTTGTATCCAAAAGAAAGGATATCAGAATATTAAAGGAATGTCTGCATTTCCTTGTTTTATTGCAGCACTATTAAAAAATAGCCAAGATATGCGTTGAAACTAAACATGCACCAATGAAAAACATGAAATGAATGTGGTAGATCTACACAATGTAATCTAATCCTATTCAAGCTTAAAAAATTATCAAATCCTGTCATTTGCAACAACATGGATGGAACTGGAGAACACTACAGTAGGCAAAACAAGCCAAGCACAGAAGACAAATATCACGTATTCTCATTCATATGCAGAAACAAACAAAAAAATGAACTCATGGAGCTAGAGTAAAATGAGGTTACTACAGTCTTGGAGGGGTAGTGGGGAGAGGAGGATAAAGAGGAAATTGTTAATGGGTATAAAAATATCTAGATAGATAGAAAGAATAAAATCTAGTGTTCAACACCACAATAGGGTAACTATAGTTAGCAATAATTTATTGTGTATTTCAAAATAACTACAAAAGTAGAATTGGAACATTCCTCACACAAAGAAATGATAAAAGCTGGAGTTGATGAATGTCCCAATTACTCTGATTTGATCATTAGGCATTGTTTCCTTGTATCCAAATATCACAAATACCCCATAAATATGTATAATTACTATGTATCCATAATGATTAAAGTATTTTTTTAAAAAGCTGACAACAACCTTCTAAATAAAGTTTAAATCAAATAAATTTTAAAATTAATGTTAAAACTGCTATTGGTTCTTACTACTGAGTCTATAAAAGCGCTTAGAAGTATGGCACTATTTTTGTAAAGTAGAGGTGTACATTGTCATCTAAACCTTGCCATTTCTGAGTTCGGAAACTC
The DNA here is from genome assembly GCA_963573935.1 of Arctocebus calabarensis. Taxonomy (NCBI): domain Eukaryota; kingdom Metazoa; phylum Chordata; class Mammalia; order Primates; family Lorisidae; genus Arctocebus; species Arctocebus calabarensis. The sequence continues at coordinate 30,657 of CAUYON010143227.1, read as the reverse complement.
TCACCAGATATTTTCTACTCTTGTCTGACTTGGTTCCCGTGTCTTTAAAACATGGATAATGTTATCACTTCTAACCTCACCAATTTAACAGGGTTATTATGACAAGGAAATGAAATAATACCTGTGAAAATTGATTGGCAATAGAAACACTATATAAATAGAAATCTGTGAGAACTCTGTGACTTCTAACAAAGTGATTTTAAGCAATATAACTCTAAAAGAAGAACATCTTATGTCACATTTCATACCAGCTGTCATTTAAATGTGTAAAAAGAGTAAAAAAGAATGTCTTGCTTATGAGGCTCAGCAAATATTGAACTGCTGTTATTTCTCCCTAGACACATAGAAAAAAATATAAAAGTGGTTCAGTGAACACCAGCACAAATAAGTCTTCCCAAGGAATTCAGTGTTTTAGGAGGCAAAGCAAAACCAAACGCTGGAAAACTCAGGACATGAGAAATACTTCACGAATTTGTAAAGATAAACTAGCAGAAAACTCAGAAGGTGAAGGAAGAAAAGTGCTAAAACAAGAGTTTCAAAGAAAACATGGAAAAAATGAAATTAATCAACTACAAATAAGCTCCAGATGAAATAATGATTAATCCATGCATAAAATATGCTGGGAAAACTTTACTGCTGCAGGAGGATTGGAAAAAGTTATGTTGAAGCTTCCATTTTTCTTTTTTTTTCCCCAGTCAGAATCTCACTCTGTGGCCCTGGGTAAGTGTCATGGCATTATTATAGCTCACACCAACCTCTAACTCTTGGGCTCAAGTGATCCTCTTGCCTAAGTTTTTCTACTTTTAGTAGCGGTAGGACCTAGAGTTTGTTCAGGCTGGTCTCCAACTTCTGAGCTCAAGTAATCTATCTGCTTCAGCCTCCCAGAGTGCTAGGATTTCAATCACAAGCCACTGTGCCTGGCAAAGCTTCCATTTTTAATTTGATTATCCTGACTCTGAGTTTTGTTTTATGTTTTTATTGTTGAGGATTCATTGAGGGTACAAAGAACCAGGTTACATTGAGAGCATTTGTTAGGTAAAGTCTCTCTTATACTTGTGTCCTGCTCCCAAAAGGTGTGTCACACACTATGACCCCCCACCCTGCTTCGTCTCTTAGCTCTCCTTTCCCCCATTCCCCAGGTGTACTAGGTCATTAATTGTCCTCATATCAGAATTGCATACCTGGGATTCTTGTTTCTCTATTTTTGTGATACTTTACTAAGAATAATATGTTCTACTTCCTTTGAGGTTAATACAAAAGATGCAAAGTCCTCATCTTCTTAATGGCTAAATAGTATTCCATGGTATACATATTCCACAGCTTGTTAATCCATTCCAGGGTTGGTGGGCATTTAGGCTGTTTCCACATTTTGATGATTGTAAACTGAGCTGAGATAAACAGTCTGGTGCAAGTGTCCTTATGGGAAAAGGATTTTCTTTCCTTCTGGGTAGATGCCCAGTAATGGGGTACAGGATCAAATGGGAGGTCTGGTTTGAGTTCTTTGAGGTTTCTCCATACTTCCTTCCAAAAGGCTTGTATTAGTTTGCAGTCCCACCAGCAGTGGACAAGTGTCCCCTTCTCTCCACATCCACGCCAGCATCTGCAATTTTGAGATTTTGTGATATAGGCCATTCTTGTTGGGGATATCTCAAGGTAGTTTTATTTTTCTATGACTGAAAGGAAGCCTCACTTGACCAAAAGATCCCTGTAAGATTTTACAAGAAAACCACATTAAATCACTACATGAATAATTAGTGTTTAAAAATTTCCTCCTGGGCTGTGCCTGGGGCTGAAGGGAGTAGAGCACTGGCCCCATGTGCTGGAAATAGTGGGTTCAAACCCAGCCCCAGCCAAAACCGCAAAAAAAAAAAAATTTCCTCCTGTAATCTCTCCCAGATTTCTACTAACATAAGTATTTCTGTTAAAATAAGTGTCCCCAATTTTTTGCAAATCTTTCTCATCTACATTTCTCTAAAGACAACAATTAAAAAGCATAAGAGTATAAAATTGTATGTGTGTAGTGTATATGTGTGTAATAAGAAATTGGAATATTATACTATAACCTGGAAATTATAGTCCTAAATAATAATCCAGCCAAGAAACAGTAAAGATGAATGTCCTGGAAAGAGTGAATTCTAGGGATTATAGTTTTATCAATACTTCATTACTTTAGCATGGCATAGATATATGTCAGAGAAAAAAATAGACCTGCAATTATCACAATGTTGAATACATTTTTGCTAAACACTGACATGGAGATAGGGACTATGTATTTCAGGCTTTTTTCCAGTACATCTAAGATCAGTATTCTATTAGTACACTAGTCTGTTAACACAAGACTAGCAAGTATTGTGTTAAATTGTGTTAAATTGTGTGAAAATACAAGCAAGTATTTTCTCTGTTAAGAATTCCTGATTATACATTACTCTATGCTCAAGAATAGTGTAAAAAAGAAAGAAATTCTATAAACAGAAAATACTGGGATGGGTTTAATACAATGGATGGATTAAGAAGAAATGCAATATCATATTAAAGACTAAGAATACAAGTTTAAAAATCATAAAATTTATCAAAAAATATCATTTTATCAGAATGTAGCTAACTATCATATGCAAATAATCTAGGAAGGTTTTTTTTTCTTTTTCATGATCATTGAGTGTCTCTACCTAATCCTATTTCCTGAGACATTTACTCACAGGCTAAAGATATGTTACGCTTTTTATTTTCTTACAACATGTTTTTATTTTTTTTTCTCTTTATGGAATTTCCAAAACTATAGAATTAAAAATGCCAGCCTCCTATAATTTTAAAGCATTGAGATTAGGCCAGGTGTGGTGGGTCATGTCTGGAATCCTAGCACTCTGGATGGCCCAAGTGGGTGGATTGCCTGAGCTCACCGGTGGGAGACTAGCCTGATCCAGAGCAAGACCTTCTCTAAAAATAGCCAGTGTGTAGGCACCTGTAGTCTCACCTCCTTGGAAGGCTGAGGGAAGAGAATTGCTTAAGCCCAAGAGTTAGATGTTGATGTGAGCTGTGATGCCAGGACACTTTACCAAGGTTGATAAAGTGAGACTCTGTCTCAAAAAAAAAAAAACAACCTGACATTCATTTTATTTAATACAAAGTGTATAAAGGTACCATAGGAATCTGGGAGTGTACAGAAAAGATACACGGTGCAGGAGATGTGCAAAGCCATTTATTTTTCCCTAATAAATGGAGACAAGTGAATCAATTGTTGTGTACCTGCATCGTGACAGACGCATCACATGATGTCAGAGGTGGAATTTTCCCTGTGGGCATCATGTTGGTGCTTTAAAAGTTTTAGATACTGCACCATTTTGAAGTTTGAATTTTTGGATTAGAGACACGCAACTGGTACCATCAATGTGAGCTGAAGGGTGGAGTTTGTTGTTTCACTAATTGAAAAATAAATTCATGTTGTAATCTCTTTGATAGAATGTGTGTTATAACAGCGGGTGGGCAGACATGGCCATTGCCATTGAAAAACTTATAGATTTCTTGGGGAAATAACATTTGTTGACTTGTTGAATATCCTATACATATCATAAATTGTGTATAATGAATAAAATGAGGTACAAAAACAATAGATCAGGCATCCCTGATGAATAAATATTTTAATTGAGCTCTGAATGAAAAACAGATGTTAGCTGACCAAACTAGATCAAATGAAAGGTATTCCTTGTAGAAGAACCAACTCTGTGGTGTAACTGGAAAAAAAAATTGAATATGGTCAGAACAAAATATGAGAAAAGGATGGAGGTAGATGAAACCAGAAAACTAGTTAGCCATCAAATCATATGAGCCTGTTTTCCCTTCTAGCACAAAGCTAGAATATAGTCCTCCAGTAGACAGGGACAGAAAACTGACTTCTCAGCAAAGTAATAAGAGTGAAAGGGGAACAGGCTTCTTTCAGAACTGACTCATAAAATTCTCTCTTGTGCCACATTCTATTCCATTCTTTCTCTTCCTTGTCTACTATGTATGTCAGGGGTGTTTAATCTGTGACTCAGGGAACCCTTACTGATTTTGTGAAAACTATTTTTGTTTTTCCGTGGTGTCAGGTACCACGGAGTGTATACACAGATCTTTTTTCTGCTGATCAGTTTTTATTAGTGTCTGTGTGTTTAATGTGTGGCCCAAGACAACTCTCTTTCCCACGTAGAGCAGAAAAGAAAAAAGACTGGACACCTCTGAAGAGGAAACAAGAGAAAGGTCTGATTCTACATGTCATGTGGAGATGCACATTCTGCAAACCACGAACATACATTCGGACTTCATTTTAATAAAGATAAACATACATTGTAATTTTCCATTATATATCTAGGGACTTGTTTCTTACATCAGCTTTGCATTGCCCTGCTTACTACACCTTGTTGGTACAGTAAGCCTACTTCCACTCCACTTCTAGTAGCATTGCTAGAACGACAATACTCATATAACTCAGAAAAAAATCATGTTCTATAAAACATTCCAAATGTTTTGTAGAGGGAGTGGGAAGGTTGTAAAGTACTAAAAAATATTCATGGAAATTTACTGTGGGAATTTAAGGAGGAAGCTAAGGAGATAATAAATGGGGTAACTTCTAATAGTCATGATAAAACAAATTTTGTAATCAAAGTTTGAAGGGGTCAAATATTAAATCATTACAAATTAAAAAAAGGTACAATAGGAATTCAATATTGGTAAGTTAATCATATAGACCAAGGAGAAGTTTATAAATCACCTCTTTTCATTTTTCAGAAATCATTGTCCAGATTACAGGAAAAACAATGGAGATAAACTAAAATGGTGCATTAGGGGCAAGTGTTATGTAGGTTTATAATTCTTACAATACATTTTCAGCTCAATATATTTTTACATATACTTAAATTTTTTGACAGATATATAAAGTTGCCATGCACATGTATAACAATAGTTAATCATTAATCAAATTAAATACATGAAAATATGATTATGCAACAGAGATTAATTACAGAAAGAGTTTTATATATAGTAGGCCTAGGAATGGCTGTGAAATCTAGATTCACTAACAAGACATGTGATTAAGAGTTAATATTTACTTACTATGAAAGAGCAGAAGATGAAAAGGCACACATCACTTTAGCTTGTCTATACAAATAAGTAACCATTATCTTATTTTCCAATGACTGAGAAAGATAGACTTTTGATTATTTTTAAGATTTAGTCATGTGGCTCCAGGCTGCCAAGAAAAAGAGTAGGTTCACACACACGCTGTTTTTATGCATTCATCAATGAAATATATATTTGTAAGAGTATCTCTGACCTTACGATAACAAAATAAGTTTTAATTAAAAAGGCATACAAATATAAATGATTATAATAAAGGGATTTTGAGTAAGATGAAGAAGACTGCAATTGTTTTTAGTAAAATAACTAAAATTTACTCTCCATTGAAGGATGTAAATACCAATTTGTTCCAGTGGAAGCTCAGTTAAGAAATATGAGGGACAAAGATGAGATGCTCTTTTAACATCATGGGAACATTTAAAAATAAAAGTAAAATAATGAAGGGGAAGATAACAGAGATAGCTTCAGAGGACAAAGTCATAAATTACAGAAAATTGCCATTTCTGAATAACAGACCAAAGCAAAATGGCTATAAAGTAGTCATAGTCATTGTCATCATCGTCTGTCTTCTCCTGTAAGAACATACAGTTTTCTATGTAAAACACGTAACTCTTAAGAGGAAGCTGATTCCAAAGTAGATCCTCAATGATTCTGAATAAAAATGTAAATCTTAAAACACTAAATACACAGGGACAGAAAAGCTAAACTATTTGTAATGGAATAATCTTAGAAGGATCCCTAAACTAAGTAAGCATATGTCAGCAGGTTGTAAGCATGGTAGTACCTAATCTACACAATTATGATGGTAAACATATAAGTTAGTTATTTGTTTTCAACTAATTTAAATTTTTTGTAATTAATGAAGGCAAAATTGATAATTTCAGAAGGATTGTGAATGTATGATCTATAGAGAATACACGTGAAGCAGATGCTATCTTAGCATTGTAAGTAGGTATATATGGTTATGTGTATATGTGTTGTTTTATTTAAGACTAATAATAGAAAATATTTTTAATGCATTCGAAGTGTCATTATATTTATTGTATAATTTTTCTAAAAATAATGTAATAATTAAGCACTAAATTTTCTTTTTGTAGATAATAAAATGCTAACCAGTGGGAAATAAAATAAAAAATAATAACGATAAGGGCATAAAATTCATATTATGTAAGCAGAAGAGTTTTTCCAGAAAAATAAATAAAGTATAAATACTGTAATGTTTTACCTAGAGACAGAAAAGGATGGTAAATTTACCACAAAGCAAGGTTTTGTCTTGATCCAACATAGTTTAATATTTTGTAATCTACTACTTTTTTATGCTGATGACATGTGTTATAATTGTTATATCACTGTCTTAACCCTAGTTATTTTTTAAAGGCAACTTTAAAATATACAAGCTATTTTGTTTTCTCCTGCTTAAGTTACTATTCTTAATACATCAAATGTGACTATCCAGGGAATGACACACATATTATTTCTACCATATAAAATAGATTATTGTTAAATTCTGATGTTATGATTTTTTTTGTATTTGGGCTCTTAACATGTATTTTAATGTATGTACTTTCAAAATATTTCAATAAAAATGAAATAATCTAATCTTGAGGCATATCCTAAAATAAAGATAAAAATGTAAAAGTTTGACAAACAATATTAATGGTTTTAGATATAATATTGAATAAATAGAAGCATCTTAAAATGCAGTTTGCTATATACGTTACTGCACATTCTTAAAGAATATTAAATAATATTTATAAAATTATACTTATGCTGAAAATCTTCTTTGTCAGTCAGGCATGAAGGAATGCACTTGTAGTCCTAGCTGCTTGGGAGTCTTGTGCAGGTGAACAGCGTAACCTAAGAAGTTTGAGGCTGCATTGAGTTACAATCCCAACACTGAGCTTGACCCTGGGCAATAGAGCAAGACTTTGGCTCAATGCAGGCATACATACATACATGCATACAGGCATACATAAATATATTCATTGTATAATTTTGAATAAAGCAAACTAAATTATAGAATCGTTATCCATGATACTGGAAGATGTACTTTCAAATATGTCATATTCTGGTTAGTGTGGAAGTAAATGGGAATATATACAGTAGACCGTTTGTTCATTTATATTGATGTCTATACACACACATATATGGATATACATCCCCTTACTCACACAAAACACACAGAACATGCATACACATACATTTTCCCAAAGAATGTATCTTAACATTGAAAGTAATACAGTATTTTTTGTAAAGTTGCTTAACAAGTTATTTTAACAAGCATAAGAAAAAAATATTTATTTACTCATTAACTAAGACTATCCAGGATTAACGTAACACCTTTGAAAACAAAGATTATAAGTAATGTAAGTGATTGTTCTTTATCCAAGTAATACATTTGTAAAAGTAAAAAAAAATAATAATAACAATAAAAAGCAAAAATGACCTTTTCCTTAATGGGCTTCAGTGGAGTTGCAAATGGACAGAATTAGTTTACTAAATGGGAAATTATTTAGTGGTCAATCTTTTTCACAGAACCATGAATAGTAATGTATGTATCAGGTTAGTTTAACAAAGATAAAAAAAGGTTATTGGAAAATTTTAAAGATAAAATTTTGGCACTTTTCTATTCATGGTTTCATTTGACTAGAGATTTTTGTACTCAGTTCTTTCTGTAATAATTATCCCAGTATTTATCGATGCCTTCATTCTGTAGAAAGTGGGCAACTTTTTCTAATCTTTTTATTAGATATACATATTTAGATTTCTCAGTACATACTCTGCTTTTTAATAAAATGCAAGACAATAGGAAATGTTTTCTTCAGTTACACTTTAGCTATTTCATATTACTACAAAACTTCAAATTTCAATACAATCAGTTTTCTTCATTCCAGTAAAAACATTTTGTAGGTATAAATAGATTTGTGAAGAAAGTACAGATATAAATTGATAGGAATAACAGCCCAGTGCTATACAAAACCTTTTAAAATGGCTTATTCTTTTAAGAAAGTACATGCAGAAAAAAGACAATTGAACCTGAAATACATTACTGGCAAACAATATTCAAAATATCTATTGAAGTTTTATTCATTAAATTTAATAGCTTACTATAATTTCCTTTTTCATAGTTGAACGATGATCATATCTCCTGCACATTTTAATATTTTATTTCTGTTGCAAATCATTTAAGTGGAGCATTAAGTGGTTGCTTATAATTTTATTTACTCTGATGTATTTCTTTAATTATAAAATATCCTAAAAAATGAATAATACCTCAAGGAAACTAAGTAATTATATTTAGATTCTCACCTTGAATTGGAGAGTCATGTTGAATTTTATGACAACGTAGACACATGACTAATATTATTGATTCCTAAAAGGTAAATAAAAAGGGTAAGGGCCTACATTTAATCAAAGTTCCCCAAATACTTTATTCAGCTGATATTAACAAACTGTATTTTATATTCCATTTTACTTATTTAATTAATAAAACATAATCATCTAGATTTTCCAAATGAATTTTAAGTGCTGGGCTCCCTAAGTATGAATACGTACAATAGCAAAACATACTCAGAAATAAAAATAATGAAAATGACTGCCTAAATAAATCTTATAATAGACACACATATGTACTTACAGTAGAAAACATTTCATATAGAGAAACCTTAATATATATAGATGAAGAATGTTGATATTATTTCTTGCTTAATTTGGTATAACTTATGAACATATTTTAATGAAGATATTTCTACACTTTAAATAGTAATTTCAGTTGTCTAAAACCTGGAAATCGTAAAAAGGGATTATATTTTCATAGAAAAAAGCTGCATAATCCCATGTGGCCTATTTGAATCTACTCCATCTTTCAATCACCTTTTTGGTAAAATTAACTGTTAAATAATGCGCTTATTCTTAGAAATCAATGAAAGTTCTAGATGCTTAATATAAAAATTGAGCAGAAGATTTTTAGTCGTTTTATCTACCATTCAGTTAAAGGCTACTTCTGAGGCTTGTCATGATGTGCTCTTTAAGACATTCATCCGTGACAAAGGGACAGAAAGGGAGCCTGGGAGCATTTTTGTGTTCATTCTGCAAAGGTTGTGTTCAAAGACAAATTGAAGAGTCTCTGTATTAATGCTCTAAACTTTAGTTAAAAGGTTATTCTGAGTTCTTTGCTCCAAACTGAGGTCAGTTAATATCATCAGATGTTCAAAAATGACACTAATTTTTAAAATTTAAAATGCATTTTTAAAATAGACTAGTGTCCTAGCCGCAAAATGAAGGCAAAAACTACTTTCCCTCGATGTCAAGTATTGAGTTCATTATTCTTTTTTAAAAACATCGATCTTATTTTTTAAACCCTTCTTTTTACTTCAGATAACTTCTTGTTCAAATATTACATCTGAATACATAGCTATATATTTCAACCTTTTCATGTGCCATTAAAAAGCTATTATTACACAAGTTTAACTGCACTAAATTTCTAGGAATCTAATGAAAAAACAATACAAATCATATCAGGAATAAGCAATGTTGAATGCTTTCATACGAAGCTAAGTTCTAGTTTTGCAAAGATTATGGACATAGGAAAATAAAAGACCATAGTCTGAGTCCTGTCTTCTTAACTTACTATACCTATCACCTTGAGATAGTAAATTAAAGTGTTTTTTTAGCCATACTTTCCCTAATGTGAATATACTGATATGTAAAATTGTATTGTGGCTTTGCTATGCAGCTCCCCAAATAGCATCGCAATGCCTGTTGATCGGGCAAAATCAGATTAATTAGACCTCCTGATGTAAGAGTGAGCATCACTTTGACAAAAATTTAGCAGTGTCTCGGTTAGTGAAATTTGATGATCTTGATATATTTCTAGGGGCTGGGTTCCAGTACATTTAAAAATTCTACTGTAGCAACCACTTCACTGGAAGAAACTTACAGAAAATATAGAAATGTTAATTCACGTTTCCAAACTCACCATATATGTTTTTCTGTATTTGTCTTTCTGTTGTTTCTCTTTGGATTCTTGATTAGATCAGAAGAAATACAAAGCATTGAAGACCCACTGATTGATTTTTTAGATGTTTGCCTTCAGGATTAAAATTTTCGTTTATTCAAGAAAATTTGTTAGGAACTTCCTGTTAGAGGAAATTTTTATAGAACATCAAGTATGATATTTGAAGCTTCTCCACTTGCTGGCTGGTGTTGAGCAAATTAACTGCTCAGTTTCTCAGTTTCCTCATCAATAATGATGAATTTAAAAATATATACAAAATGATGAATGAATAATAAAATTTGTAAAGTTGTAAATGGGACTAAAGGAATTAACGTAGGTAAGGTGCTCAGGGTTACACCTGGAATATACTGGATATATATAACTCTGTGCTGCTATTACTGCCATTACTATGGTGAGGAATTCAGCACCGGTTTAAATCCTATGTGTCGCTTTTAGGTGAGTGTAGAGGGGGAAAATGCCCTCTTACAGCGAACTTAGCTCACAGCCAGCGCATTGGAATCTCTGAAGAAAGTTACAGTCATGGACTTGGACTCTGTGGCCAGGCTCTTCGTACATGTCTAGCCCAGGTGCCTTAATTTCCAGCTGAGTGTCTTTACCTGAAGCCTAATGTCAGTGGTTCTCTTTCTAATGCCATGATGTAACTTCATTGTTACAAAGGCATTGCCACTCATAAGTTGAAAGCTCGCCTCCTTGTAGAGAACCTTTTGGGGTGCTGCTGCTGTAGATCTCCTTTAGGGGAAGAAAGGGGAAACCTTGAGACCACTTCTCCCATTCTGACTCCCTACTCAGAGAATAATGACTATTCCAGGCTGGAAAGATGCCGAAAGAACAAATTGATGTGACTGAACTTTGAGTTACTGAAGGAGTTGAACAAGAGGCTAGTCAGACAGTAGTTATTGGTCATATCAGTCTTATGCTAAAATTTTTTTTTTTAATAATTTTATTGAATCATAATTATGTACATTGGTGCAATCACAGGGCACGATTAATATACATTCAGAAATATTTTGATCATACTGTTACAGATATCCTTCATGGCATTTCCTTGATCACTATATAAAGACATTAATACTTTACCTTTAATAAGTTTCGCCAGTACCCTGCTAAGATGCACCGTAGTAGTTCAACCTTTATTCCATGATGGTCTGAGAAGATGCAAGGGATAATTTCTATTTTTTAAATTTGCTGAGGTTAGACTTGTGACCTGAGATGTGATCGATTTTGGAGTATGATCCATGGGCTGATGAGAAGAATGTGTATTCCGATTTGTTGGGATGAAATGCTCTGTAGATGTCTGTTAAGTCCAAATGTTGGAGGGTTAAGTTTAAATCCATGATTTCTTTGTTTAGCTCCTTTTTGGAGGATCTATCCAACACTGTTAGAGGAGTGTTAAAGTCTCCGACTACTACGGTGGTGGAGGAGATCAAGTTGCTCATGTGTGTTAGAGTTTCTCTTGTAAATTGAGGTGCATTCTGGTTGGGTGCATAAATATTAATAATTGAAAGCTCGTCATTTTGTGTATTACCTTTAACAAATATAAAATGTCCATCCTTATCTTTACCCACTTTGGTTGGTTTAAAGCCTATTGTATCTGTGAATAAGATTGCAACACCTGCTTTTTTCTGTTTTCATTTGCCTGGAATATAGATGACCATCCCTTCACCTTGAGTCTATATTTATCTTTTAAGGTGACATGAGATTCTTGTATACAGTAGATATCTGGTTTAAGTTTTTGTATCCAGTCAGCCAACCTGTGCCTTTTTAGAGGACAGTTTAAACCATTCACATTAATTGAAACTAAAGATAAGCTACTGGGATTTGTAGTGGGTATTTTGGGTCCTTTTGCCACTGTAGAGTTTAGTATGTGGTTGAAAGTTTCTGCTTGAGTTTACTTTTATGGTGGAGATTTACACTGGTCATTATGGAGGATAGGTCTGAGGATATCCTGGAGAGCTGGTTTAGTTATGGCAAATTTATTCAACATATGGATGTCATTAAAGTATTTAATTTCTCCATCATAAATGAAATTCAGTTTGGCTGGATAGAGGATCCTGGGTTGGAAGTTATTTTGTTTTAGGAGATTAATGGTCAAAGCCCACTCCCTTCTAGCTTGAAAGGTTTGAGCAGAGAGATCTGTAGTTATTCTAATATTCTTCCCCTTGTATGTAATGAACTTCTTGCATCTGGCTGCTTTTAGAATCTTCTCCTTCATGTTAACTTTAGTGAAGTTAACTACGATGTGCCTGGGGGATGTCTTATTTGGGTTGAGTCGTTCTGGGGTTCTGAAACTGTCTGCTATCTGAATTTCAGAGTCTTTAGGTATGTCTGGAAAATTCTCTTTCATAATCTCAAGTAGAAGGGACTCTGTGTCATGTGAAGCTAATTTGTCGTTTTCAGGTATCCCTATAAGATGAATATTGGTTTTCTTTGAGTTATCACAGAGCTCCCTGAGAGAATGATTCGTTATTGCCTTCCATTTCTCTACTTATTTGAGCATTTGAGAGTATTCGAGGTCTCTGTCTTCAGTGTCAGAAATCCTTTCTTCTGCTTGCTCTATTCTGTTACTAAGGGCTTCTACTGTATTTCTCAGCTCTCTGAGGGTTGCAACTTCTTGTCTCAATGTGTCAAAATCTTTGGTCATTTTATCTTTGAATTGGTTGAATTCTTGAGACATCTTCTGAATTAATCCTACAATCTCTACCTCCATCTTTGTTTCCATTTTGTTGGTCTTGTTTGCAATCCAGATTCTAAATTCGATTTCAGACATCTCTGCTATCTGTATGTCGATGGGATCATCTGGATTGGATGGTTTGTCATTCTTTGGGGGAGTTGTACAATTCTGTTTATTCATGTTGCCAGAGTTTTTCCACTGATTCCACCCTATGATTGTTTTTCAGTTTTTAGCTAGATGAGCAGATCAGTGAAATTGGACTGGAAACTTCTACGGTTGTGGTTGACCAGCCCTCCACCTCAGAACTGGGATTGGTGATTGCAGCTTTTCCTCTACAATTTTGCAAAGTACCTATACAGTACCACAGTCTATGACCATACAGGCCTACTTAGTGTGGTGGGGCGGGGGAGGTGGCTCTGTCTTGTATCCAGCTCTGTCTTGTATCCAGCTGATTTCTGTCAAATCCTAGTGTTTCAGTAACCCTGAAGTGCAGACTCAGGTATAGTGAAATACAATCACCTAGGACATTCCTTCCCCCCACCAGTAGTATCTGGAAGAAGACAATCAAACCTTCCCACTACAGAAAAACCTGGGACCCACCTTGGAGGGTACATGGATAATTTGTACAGTTCAAGAGTTCCAGACCAATTGTCCCCAACAACCCCCCACTCTCTGGCTGGAAAGTTCAGAAGGGCTCCAGCAACTAGATGTTAGGGGCTATTGGCAGCTCGAGTCTGATTTGAGCACCTTTGGAGCTCCGAGGAGTCAGAAATGCTTGTCCTGTAGGAGGTTTAGAGCCTGGGGATTGGCACCTCTTACCTCACCTTGGTTGTCTTTCACCACCGGGTTTTGGTCACCCCAGTCTCTGGTAGTCTCTCTGGCAGACTTTGTTAACCCAGTCTCTGTTTCCTTGTTCTGCCCAAAAAACAAATGGGAAAATGTGCCTGCCAGAGTCAAAATGAGGTTGTTGCCTCCTTCTCAAGGTAATCACAGTCTACCACCATCCAGGAGGGGAGGCTGGTGTCTGTCTGCCTCAGGTGCTCAATGGTAGCTGAAGAAAGTTCCACCTGCACTCGGTTCAAACCTGAGGATATCCAGACAACAAAATAATTTCTCCCTCGGCCACTGCACTTTTGTTGCCACTGTTCTGCAGTACTAGAATCCCTATAGGGTGAGGTATGGCTCCCTCTGGAAGGCCATAGAGATGGGGAGATGATTGTCCAAAGTTAGACTGCAGCAGGATCACTCTACTAATGCTGAAGTTGGGTAGAAGGAGCCTCCTCTTAGGTTCATGCACTTCAGTACCTTCTGAGCCTCCACCCTCAATGTGGGAACCCTAGCCTCTTTCTGCTGCTGAGATACTCATTATCTTTGGGCCAGGACAGTCCCCTTCCCCTCTGTGTCCTCCTGTACAGTTATTGGATTCACAGGAACAGCCAAGCAGTACAGGCACCGTCTATGCAATGCCTGGTCCTAGCTAAGAAATGCAGACAATCTGGATTCTGGATGAGTTGGACTTATAGACTTACAGACTGAGGGAGAGGGTAGACTGTTGTCCTGCAAGGAATGGGCTACTCGACCGGCTCGATTGCCATCTGGCTCCGCCCAGATATTTTCTTATCATATCAAATACAGATAAAATAGAGAAATTACATTACATATGGCAAAAAGGAAGAGTTCTGGCAATCCATGTGTTCTTAGAAAAGTGGCTATTTTAAAATTTATAAAATGATAGTATTATAAGTTGCTTCTCATGCTGCATGATTAACATAGCGTGGCTTATTAGGAAATTTTGATTTATATTTGTAATATTTTTCAGTGCCCTGCATCCAATCCTTCTTCTCATGTGTTTGTGTGCCCCTTGTTTGAGTATAGTACTTCTGGGGACACTATACTCCCTGAGGAAGCCAAAGGTAGAAGATTTATCCTATCTCTACCCTTGGATTTAGGTATGGCTAATGAGGCTCACACACTTGATTGATTTGATTGAATAGTGAAAAGATAAGACACTGGATCCTTTCCGGGCACTTGAGTAGTGTCTAATGGTAGCAATGGGGCTTTCTTGCAGCAATGGGAGGGAGAGGAGCATCGTCGGCCAGACTGATCTCTGTAAGATAAGTCCTTGTTCCATTTCCTGCTTTTTTAACTTCCAGAGCTGGCTTGGGTCTTGCTTGACTTCCAAGTCTGATTTTTCCAGTCTTATAACCTCTAGTCAAGTCTTTATGGTCTTGATAGTCTCCCAATAAATTGTTGGTCAAAACATTTCTTAAGATAGATAGATGTGACTTCAGTTGTATGCAAATAAGAAATGTTAGATTCCTTTCTAATTTTTTCTCCCCATTTTTGTTTCTATAAATTGCTATAGTTTTTTTTTTTCTTTCTGATCTAGAATTACTCCATGAAGTATCTAAATTGTGTTCCTATTCAGGATTTTTAGCATTGACGAGTACAGATTATAATCTAAATGATGTTTCCTAGTAGCCTTGAGCTCAGCTTGAAACTAATAAAATGAATGGAAGTACTTTTTTTTCCACAAAAAAATACTTACCTGTCTTGAACTCTTCTTCACACTCTCGCTCAACTTGAACCACAACAACAACAACCACACACACAACACACATACCAGTCATATTATCATTTGTTTGCTGGAGATCTCTTTGATTCTCTAACACAACTACTTTTTTTCTTTTGAGTACTTATTCTGTGCCAGGCACCGTGTCAAGGTTTGTAACTATGGCAGGGATTTCTGGCTGCCTACCCAATTTACACAATATCTGTTCTCTACTTATTTCCTAGCAGAACCCTTGAGGTGTCAACATTAATTCTCTCTCTCTCTCTCTCACACACACACACACACACACACATGCACACACATACACACACTTCTAAGCATCTCTTGCATAAGAAAGATCTACTGAATTTTAAGTGGTTGTTGCTGGGCAAGGCTTCCAGAAGAGTTATTTGAAGGGCTCCAACTCAGCTGCCAGGTGCTGCTTTTGCCATTTCCCCTTCCTTCCCCTTCCTGCTTAGGAGGCTGACAGGAGGCAGTTGGAGTTCTGGTGGTCATTTAATGGCCATGAGGGGCTTCTGAGTCTAGAAGCCTGCATTAAAGGAGTTGGAGAAGAAAACTAGAAGGTCCCCGATGAAAACACGGAAATGCAAAACCAATCCCAGACTGAATCTCAAAGCTGCCTGTTAAATGGGGTGGGAATGAGATTTACTTAAATCATTGCTAATTTAGATCTGCCACTAGCAAGTGGAACCACTTTCTTAGATGTCACACAGAAATTCCATGAAATGTGTACTATTAATTCCATTTTATACGTGTGTAGTCTTAAACTAGTTGTATAACTTGCCCAACCTACTCTTTCATTGGGTAGTATTGAATTGACCCAGTACTGAGTCATCTTTGATCAGATGAGCCCACATTTGAATGTAGTGTTGTCTGGCAGTGAAGACTGGATTCTTAATAACTGCATTTTGCTGCCTCTCCATTGAGCATTTTGCGGCATCTCCTCTACATTTCCACAACCACACAATTTGTGGGTATACTTGGGTAGGTGTTACTGGAGGAGATTTTCTCACTGGAATAGAATATCAGCATCTTCTTTCTTCTCTTTTACTTCCTATCCAGCAAAAGATACATTTTTCAATTTTAAACAAATTGGTCCAGTAGCCATCCCTGCATGGAGTTACCTTTCCTTCTTCTTTCTCTGCATGTAAATTCCTAATTCCTTGGAGCATTTCCAGGGAAATCTGTTCTTGGGGTGAAAATGGCTTTCGTAAATAGTATGTGTTATACAGTAGGTGACCAACAAATGGTGAACAAATTTGTGAATTACAGAGTGCTGTTCTTCCAGTAGTTCCACCTTGTTATGAAAAATAGAAGGTCCTCTGTGAAGAAGCTGTGACTGCGTAGGTGCTGTCACAGTTCCTCCAACACAAAGTGGTCCATCTTTGCACTTTCAAATGACTCATTTTTCTGAAAGGTTTAGATGAAAAGCTTTTACACTACAAAGATTGTAGAAAGTGTCTTTGACAATTAGTGCAGTTCAAGGTAGCGATAGAAAACAGGCTTTGTAATTACAGAGAGATGCATTCCAACCATGATTCTGAAACTTCTCACCAAACTTCTTGGTGGGTTCTCAAGCAAGTTGCTTAATCTGAGCCTCACTTTTACCCTCTGTAAGATGGGGGACAATTATCCAGTTCTTACAGGGATTACAAGAGGGAACATATGAAAAGCATTTGGCAGAGTGTCTAAATCATAGTTTAGAATAGCAACCATCACTAGTGAAATTTTCTGAGTATTTCAAAGTGGTTACTTCTGGTTGGAAGCATTTCTTAATTCCCCAAGCAGAATTAGCCCTCCCCTCAGCTTGGCTACATAACACCCTCTATCTTCCAGAATATGGAACATCTAAGAAAGGTTAGGTGGTTTTAAGCCTGTCTTTCTCAATTACACAAAACTACTCTGAGAGCAGGATTTGTTTTCTTACTACTTACTTTCTGGCACAGGGAAATTGTCTAGTAATTGAAGAATAAAAGCAAGAGAGCCAGTAATATAATACCTTTGTTTCAGGAATAAATGTGATAGTTGAGACACGCCAGTAAGAGGTGAGTTACAGGGCAGTTTCAGTCCAAGAAATTTTAAATGACACATTCTCAGCATGGGGGGGGGGTCTTTGTCCAGGTCTGTAAATTGACATTTCTATAAACGATTTCAGCCCCAGAAGACCCTGGTTTGTCTCACACACTCATACATGCAATTTAGCAGCAGCTGACAATGATCACTATTCTTAATTGAAGTGGATAGGGTTTATTATTTTAGCATTATAATTATAAGCTAAAATAAAAATGAAAAAGTGAAAGTATGTATAGTAATAGGCTACATAATGACATTTCAGTCAACTATGGACCACATACGTGACAGTGGTCATAGAAGATTATAATGGGGCCAGAGAATTCCTGTTGCCTAGTGATGTTGTAGTGGTGGTAATGTGGTGAAACAAACACATTGCTCATACATTTGTGGTGCTCATTCATTGTAGTGAAACACATTGCTCATTCATTTGTGGTGATGCTGGTGTAAGCAAACCTACTGTGCTGCCATTTGTACAAAAGTATAGTACATACAATTATGTACAGACATAACACTTTGTAATGATAATAAACTACTGGTTTATGCATTTAACTACACTATACTTTTTATTTTTATTTTAGTTTACTCCATATATAAATGGAGTTCCAACTTTTAACATATAAAGTTAATGATAATGGAGTCTCTGGCAGTTCCTGTGGCAAGAATTCCCAAAGAAGTCACTGTTACAGAAAGTGACAGCTTAATGGATGTCATCACCCCTAAAGACCTTCTAGTGGGATAAGACAGGAAGGTGGGAGACAGTGATACTGACGATTCTCACTTTATATAGCCCGAGGCTAACGTGTGTGTTAACAAGTTTGAAAGTTAAAAAAACTTAAATAAAAGAAAGCTTATAGAATAAGGACACAAAGAAAGAAAGTATTTTTATACAGCGGTACATTGTGTTTCTGTTACTTTTGGCTAAGTGTCATTACAAAAGAGTCACAAAGTTCAAAAAAATTTAAAAAGTTCATAAGGAAAAAAGCTATAGTAAGCTAAGACTTATTTACTGTTGCAGAAAGGAAAAATTATAAATTTAATGTAGCTTAAGCACACAGTGTTTATGAAACCTACAGTACCACGCGGTAATGTCTGAGGCCTTGACAGTCATTCACTTACTCACCAGAACAACCTCCAGTCCTACAGGCTTCATATATGGTAAGTGCCCTATACAGGTATACCACATTTTTTTCTCTTTATCTTTTATGCCATATTTTTAACTGTACCTATTCTATGTTTAGATACACAAATACTCAGCATTGTGTTACAATTGCCTCCAGTATTCGATAAAGTAACATGCTGTGCAGGTTTAGCAGCAAGAGGGCATACCATGTATAGCCTGTGTGTGTGCAATAGGCTACGTCATCTAGGTTTGTGTAAGTACACTGTATGAAGTTTGCACAACAAAATTGTCTAATAATGCATTTCTCAAAATATATTTTGGTTATTAATTGACACATGACCACATGACTGTACTTTTTTCAGTTTTTGTGTTTTTTTTTTTTTTTTTTTTGATAGAGACAAGCTCTTGCTCTTACGCCTACATTGGAGTACAGTGGTGTGGTGATAGTTGAGTGCAGCCTCAAACTTCTGGGCTCCCGTGATCCTCCTTCCACAGCCTCCAGAGCACCTGAGACTACAGGTGCCTACCATGATGCCCAGCTAATTATTACTATTATTTTAGATGGGAGGTCTCACTGTGTTGCCAAGGCTGGTCTTAAACTCCTGGTCTTAAGTGATCCACCCACCTGCTTCTTAAAGTGCTGGGAATACTGGCCTGAGCCACCTGTCCTGGCCATTTCAGTCTATTTTTTACTAGTTACCAAAAGTTAAGTCCTAAAGTTCTCAATTATACTTTTATCATTAGATCTCAATTTATCCAGTAAGACTGAATACAAAAGAGTAGGTGAGAGTGGTCTCAGAAACTTATACAGTCTTTACGAATTTTGTCTTCAAGGTCTTAACTTTAACATTTTTGATAACTCTTGTTGTAGTTGTTGTAGGTATATTCGAAATAATCTATTTTTTTTTTTTTTAAACAGAGTCTTGCCCTATTGCCTGGGCTGGAGTGCAATGGCCTCAGCCAAACTCACAGCAACTTCAAACTCTTGGGCTCAAGCAATTCTCTGGCATCCAACACCAAGTCCAGCTAATTTTTCTGTTTTAGTGTAGATGAGGTGCCACTGTTGCTCAGGTTGATCTCAAACTCCTGAGCTCAAGCAATCCTCAGGCCTGGATCTCCCAGATTACAGGCATAAACCACTGTGCTTGGCCGAAATAATCCATTCTTATTTGGAAGAAAGGTCTGCACTGTCTTCACTGGCAAACCTAAGCTTGCCAGAGAACATAATTCACCTGCTAAGAAAGGACAGTAGACCCTGAGCAAAAGTGCAACAGAGTTATTTTTAGCTCGTTGAAGAATCACAATTACAATACAGTTCCATAATGTGGTTGTCATAAATGTGCTTTGAAATGGCATTAACTGATTGTTTTTATCACATCAACAGCCTCAGCTAAAAGCTCCCAAGGGAATTTAACTTTAAACATAAAGTCTGTTGGAGGAATGACAAAAAAGCAGTGCTCACTGATTAAATTTAAATGTACAATAGGAACATGGTCGCAAGGAAACTTCCCGGGGCTTGCTGGAACAAATACAACGTGGAGAAAATTTTAATCCGAAGACCAAATATTGAGCCTTGTAATGAGTCACCTCCTTTAGCTCATTCTCACCCTGTAACAACATGCTCACCCTATTTCCAATTCTGCAGAGGCAAAAGGCTGAAATCAGATCTGGGGAAAAGTGATCAGCTTATAAAACTCTTAAATGTCAGGGCAGTACTGAATGAATGGGTGTCGGATCCTGTTCACCACCACTGCCCTAAAATAGGTTCCCTAAGCTGATGGCCTGGAGCGGGCATCATATTTAGCCTGGGCCTCTTCGGGCCAGATCAGACCCTGAGAGGTGGTTGGTTACTTCAAAGAGCTGGCGCTGGCACGGTCACCAGGCCGAGAGCCACTCACCTGCCTTGCTCTGCCGCTACCACAAGGAGAGCTAGTGGGGGTGCCGCGAGTCTATTCTTACCCAGACAAGTCACCCACTCTCCCACACGTTGCTCCCAGCCCTTTCCCCTCCAGGGAGGAGGGAGCCTGGCCCTGGGTCAACCCTGTGGCAATGCAGCCAACCGAGCGGCGGGCTGCGGAGCTTGGCACTGGCGCCTGGGATGGCCAAGTGAAAGGAGCTCACAGCGCGCGTCTCTCTCGTCCCTCCCTCGGCGCTGGCAACGCCTGAGAGGCCGCCGGGTGCACCTGCGGGTCCCCCGGGGGGGGCGCTGCCGCAGCAACCACAGCCGCCGCCCAGACTGCAGGAGCCGCGCCCGGGGCAGCCCGGAGTGGGGGAGCGGAGATGAGCAGCGACGCGGACCAGCAGCGCCCCGCGGACGCGGACGGTAACCACTCCCCTTGGCGCGGTCGCTTTTCGTCCCTAACCATCCCCAATTGGGGTTTTAATCTCAGTGTCGATTTGGGGGTCTAGGAGGCTGGTTATTTGCTCTTAAAGCGGCTGGGATGGGTAGAAAGTCCCCGTTTTGGTGGATTTTTGCACGATTTCCTGCACCTTTTGAGGGCATTTGTTAGAATTAAACGAGTTAGCTTTTATAAAACACAGGGAACCGCGTCTGACACGTCCCAGGGGTTTGTTAAATAAAACACACACTGAAGTTTCCGCGCTTGGCGCGCTGCTGCCGGTTCCCCAGGCAGAGGCAGAGTTGAAGATGAATTGTACTTCTAGCTTGGGGCAAGGACAGCGTCACCTGTACTCCATAATCAGGTGTTAAGAGGCTTCCTTGATCTGTGTGTGATGCCCTAATATTTTTTGGACTGAAGCCGAGGGTCGGGGAATCAGGATCTTAGTTATTTAAAGAAGACGTGGCAGCAGAATTCTCCAAACTTCACCATAACTCGGTGTGATTTAGTTCTAGTTCTGTAAAATAATGGTTATCAACTTCTGCCAGGGAAGGATCTCGGATTGCTTTGGACATTTGATGAAATCTATTCCCGTGAAAATCCACCTACGTGTACATGTTTGGAATTCTGCGGGCGGTGTAGAGCCAGACCTCTTAACTTCGTGCAGTCACAGGTTAAGAATCTCTTCTTTGAAAGGTTATTCCTATTGCTATTGAGCGATTCTCACTCCCTAGCTAGTTCTTGACCTTTTAAGAGACACATTCCTCCAGGAATAACTCCTCTTTGTATCAGTAACCTTTTTTGAATGGTCCTAAACACAGCTTAATGAAGCCTTGTTGAAGTTGAAACTCTCTGAGGGCTTCTGCTGTGCAGGTAGGTCTGGTAACTCAGCTTGGTTCCCCGTGGAAATAATTTTCAAGACTGGGAATTTTGCCCAGTAGTTGCCAAGGCAAGAACCTTTGTGCTGAAAAATTCATTCATTCATTTGTTTTCCCAAGAAGAATTTCCAGCATAATTGTCCCAGATGCTCTTTAAAAAAAATAATTTTTAAAAGTTAAGGTATTATTTTCTTTATGTGGAATAATAACTGGCACTTTGAAGTAGAGAGTAGAATAATGCTTACCAGAGGCTAGGGAGGACAGGAGATTGTGGAGAGGTTGGTCGATGAATACAAAGTTCCAGTAACATCAGCAGACAAATTTCTGCTGTTGTATTGGACAGTAGGCTATTATAGTTAACACTAACATATTTCAAAATAGTTAGTAGAGAGGATAGGAATGTTCTCACCCTCAAGAAATAACAAATGTTTAAGTTGAAGGATATGCTGAATACCCTGATTTGATCATTATACAATGTATACATGTATCAAAACATGTACCCCATAACGTGTACAATTACTATGTCAGTTAAAAACAAAATTCAATTTAAAAAAATGAAAGAAACCTTTTTCTTAAAAAAAAGTCTTTTTCTTAGACTCGTGTTTCTAGGGTCAGCACCCACTGTGTCTTGTAATTTAAGACATCTGGCTATTTGAGAACTGAGCAAGAAGTATAAATTAGATTGTTGATTTAAAAAAAAAAAGAGTCTAATAATATGGCAGACTTCTTTGTGTGAAGCAAGATGGGCAGAATAATTGTATCTGACCTCCTTAGCCCTGTGTTTTGTTTTTAACCTTTTAAACTTAATTACTATTTTAAAGCTTTTTAGGCTTTTAACCTTTTAAACTTAATTCCTGTTTTAAAGCCACACAGTCTTTAGAAATCAGACAGACATGTTTAAAAAAAAAAAGTGTCTACTCTTCCTAAATTAAGCATGCATCCTTCTCCCCAGGAACATCTGTAGCTTGTGGTGACTTTAGTAGCTGAAATATGTGCTATCAGAATAGTGAGTTTCAGTGTTTAGCCTTAAATTTGAACTCCTAAGCACGCCAGAAGGTTTAACTTATTGTCTGTTTATCCTGAAGCAGGTAACATATCTAATTGTCCCAAATGCTTGTTGTGACAGCTTAAAAGAGTGCAGGATATATACCTCAGGCTTAGTAAATTTCCCAGCATGTATGATGAGACCCTGTACGATGTCATTGGATGAGTGTGTTAAATGGCAAGTTTGTCTTATACCCTCATAGTTGAATATCTTTTTAAAGATCTGCACCTTATGGAGGAACATCATAGAGAATCTTTTGGCAGATAAAGAATTCTTATTCTACTCTTTTATGGTCTTGTCGCAGTAATTCCAAGAGAAGTTTAGGCAATCGATGAATTGTACCACATTCAAATCTTCATTACGTTAAGCATACATGATTCTTTGAACTCAAGTAATATTTTCCCCTGTCTTTTGAAATAACAGCACAATCTTCTGCCTGAATAGCTTTGATTCTTGTTGACAACACTTCAAAAGTAAAAGTAGAATTCCAGTGTTCATGTGGAGGGAGAACAGAATTTTTTTTTACTTTCATAGGCTGTTATAAGACCAGTATGCTTTTATTGAAATTATGGCATTCAGGAAGAAAATCTCTGTGGCTTTATTTTTTGTCTCTGATGTTCTCTTTTTCTGCATTACTTTTTTGTAATACTCCGTATTATCATTTAAATGAAACAAACCACCACAGGCAAAATTCATCACCTATTATATGATCTCTGCTATTGCTATGCTGAACTATAAATGCTATCTTATCTAACTTTCATTAATAAGTCAGCAGGAGGGGGTACTGATATGGTCTGTATTTTTTGTTTGTTTGTTTTAGAAAATTGAAGCTTAGAAAGGGTAAATATCAGCTCTAAGGCTCTAACGCCAGAGTCCACAATGCTAACACCTAATCCCTGGCCATGGCCCATGTTGCCTCCTTTTGGGCCACAATTTTGAAAATGGGGAGGTGCCCCAGAGCAACATCCTCTGCCTGCTTCTGCATGCACTTCGAGAAGAACACTGGAGAAGAGTCTGGGGTGTGCCTTTCAGCTCACTGAAATGACAGCAGCCTTCTATCCTCATTCTTTCCTGTGGGAAGGATGGGAGAAAGGCTGTCAGTAATCAAAGGTGTGCACTAAAAGCAGGGCTGGACATGGCAATCCTGTGGAGGCAGCTCACTTCCCTCCCCTCCCTGGGGGGATGTGTGTTCTGCCCCCAGGGTGAAGCCCTCTGGTTGCTAAGAATCAAAGCAGTTTGGCTCTGAGGCAAGAGGGCAGCATCCCACGGGACCTACTTGCTGACATTCCTTCTCTCAGGGCAGGTTTATGGATCTCATCTCTCTCAGATCTTGACAGATGTGTCCATTTCACAAGGCAGTGCCCTGGGAGCGGGCAGACTCACCAGGGACCAAAGCCGTTCTCTTAGAAGGAACTAAAGGAATGGAGGAAGGAGAGGAACGCAAAGTAAAAAGCCTGGCCTATACCCTGGTCAGACTGTGTGTATCTGGGTATGTGGCTTAACTTCTGTGAACCTTAGGGTCTTAATCTGTAAGGTAGGATAAAAACATTCACTGTTTGAAATTATTGTGAAGATTAGGAAAAATATGCAGAGTGCAGTAAGCTAGTCGGTTCTACCTGAATAGACTTAGAATGTTCAGAAAATTGTATGTAGAGGTTATTGAGGTAGTTAAAAAGTGTTTGAATCATGTGATTTTATAGAAAAATAGCGTAGGGTGACATTCATTCAACTCCACAAGGCTGCTGAGCACATTTTAATGCTTGCATGTTGATGCAAAGTGTCCATCAGCTGTGGCTCACCCCACATTCTATGTTTGGGCTCCTTCTGGGTCTTCGTAATTTGAGCTTTCAGTTTTAGGAAAGGCCAGGGAGAAGTTAATTTACACATTAAGAGAGAAGACTGAATTAAAAGTCCAGGTGATTCCTGAGAAAGTAATTTTCAGAAGCAATTTGGTCAATGGTATAATTAAGTTACTGCCACACGTGACTTTAAGATTTTTATCTCTGCCCATTGTTTTCTCTAGTTTAGGTAATTTGATAAGGCCAGTATTGTCCATATCATTGCTCTTTTTAAAATATCTGTAACTGTTACTATTTCAGTTTCTTGCCTGAAGTCTTTCAGAGCATGAACGTCATCTGGCTGTTAGCTACAGCCCCAGCCCTAGCAAAGTGCCTGGCACAGAATAGGAACATACATTCATCACTTTTGTGCAACAAATTCATGCATGAATGCATGAGAGAGTTATGGAAGCATTTTGGCAATGATGCCTAATACTGGGAAATCCTTAGTCCTTTTCATCTTTGTATTTAAATTTTGAATTCATATTCCTTCATTCCTTCTTAGAGCTCTTTGTAATAATGAAAATTTGTAAGTATTAGACATCAAACAGAAGGACATTATTTTAGACTACCTAAATATCTAACAGCTAGATGACTTAAATAAATTATGGTAGAGGATGAAATGCTGTATGAATGCACTCTATTTTTTGGAAAATGAGCATCTATTGCAAGAGAATCTAGGTGGATAGATAGCATAGGATTAATAGGGGTTGTCTCTGGGTGGGTGGATTGTGGGTATTCCTTAAATTCTTTTGCTTGTCTATCTTTTTCTTAATCTTATGTAATGAATTTGTTTTGCCTTTGTAAGGAAGAAACTCAGTCAAGAAATGGTATACACTATACATTATAAATCACTTACTGTCATTAGGCATTCAGGTTGTCTTCTCAGCTAATTTTCTAAATTTGCTTTCTAACTCATTTTGAACATTTAACTCATTTTCTACTTCTCAGTGTTACAAAATAGCATAAGTGATTTAAAAGAAAGCAGCAACTGAAAAAGAAACTCAAAGAACAAAAACACTAACTCAAAGCCCTCACTAAGGGTATTAATTTTTCAACATGTTGCCTGTTAAACACGTTGATCTGCTGTAAGTCACAGTTATGCTGACTTCTGGTCTCCCCTCTGCACTTGGCTTTCCCTGTTTCATTATGTAAAAAGTTTATGAAGGTTCATGAATACCTCATTTGGAAGTGTTCCCTAACTGTTTGGCACCTATGCTTGGTGTTTTCAAGGTGACCCCCGTGGAGTATGTCTCTTTGTCTGCAAGGCTGGCTCTAACCTTTGTAGAGAACCTTTGTAGAATCAGGTAGCTGCTGCTTCTCTTTTTATTTAGAAATCAGCATTCTTTAGGAGTAGAAGTACGAGTAAGTAACTTTTAATATTCCATATTGATGTATTTTTTTGTGGAAATTATACTGTGACTTCTACATAGTCCCTGGTGGCATCACGATATTTTCTTTTAATATCTTGTTGCTTTATCTGTTCTCTGATTGAGAAGTGGAATGCAGGCTCCAGTTTTTCAGGATCCACAGCAGCTGCATTTTTCTCTGCTCTTTGGAGAACTCCTTTTCAGTCTTAAGGAAAAGCCCTGTCTCACTTTTTTTATCTCCCCTCACAGGTACTATTGTAAGTTCTCTGAGTGCCCTTGAACCCCCCATCTCCTTGTTGTCATCCAGCCCTAGAGTACTCCTCCTCTGTAAGTCCTGAGTTTGGTTTAAAGGCAAAATCCCTATTCCATGGGTGTGGAAAGGGAAAAATACCTGAAGGAAATATCTCAAAAATGGGATCCCCTCCCTTTGTAACAGTATGATCAAAATATTTCTGAATGTATATGAATCGTGCCCTGTGATTGCACCAATGTACATAATTATGATTCAATAAAATTATTAAAAAAAAATAAAATAAAAAAATAAAAAAATAAAATTCACGCCAAGGGGGAAAAAAAAAAAAAAGGGGATCCCTTCCCATAAAATGTGCTCCCAACTCTCCTGTATTCTGGCACAGCTCTCCCTTCTTCCTTTCCCATTTCTTTTTCACCATGAGTTTGAGGATTCCCAACAGACTCTGGGACTCCTTGATGGTGGCTTCTGTTTTCTGTTCATTAAACTTTTTGTAGATTATGAGGATGTACAAGCAGAACACTGAAATATCATTTTGTACACTCGTAATCACTACCCAGATGAAGAAATATAACTTTGTCATTGTCCCAGAAGCTTCTTTTATATGCCCTATTTCAACCATAGCCCGTCCTTCCTTGTCAGTAACCAGTAGCCTGATTTTGATCATATAGTCTACTCTTGAATCCATAAGTTTCACTAACACAGATTCATCAACTACACACAGAAAAATATTACAGTGTAAATAAATAAATAAAAAAAATAAAAGTAATACAACAATAAAAACAGTAGAAATAGAAATTAAACAGTATAATAAATATTTACATAGCATTTACATTTTACTAGGTATTATAAATAAACCAAAGATTATTTAAAGTATGTCAGACAATATGCCTAGATTATATGCAAATACTAAGCCATTTTATATAAGGGACTTGAACATTCTTAGATTTTGATATCCATGGAGGACCTGGAACCAATTTCCCATGAATACCAAGAGATGACCATAATTACTTTCTTGCATTTTTAAATAGATTTCCCATCCTTCGTGTGTATTTCTGGACATAACACTTTAGTTGTATCCATTTTTAAAACTATGATGTTTCTTTTTAATTTATAGGTTGCCTCTCCTATCCTTCTCTATTCTTAAAATTTACCTGTTAAAAAATCTGGGCCATTTGGCCCGTGGAACTCCTCATAATCTGGGTTTCACTGCCTGTGTGCTTCTGGTTCAACATTTTTCTTGAAGATCGCCATCTGACTTAGTCCATTTTCTGTTGCGTATAACAAAGCATCTGAAACTGGTTTATATATAAAGAAAAGGAATTTATTTCATACAGTTATGGAGGCTGGAAAGTCCATGGTCAATCAAGTGCTTTTAGGGAGATCCTCCTTCTGGTGGGGATTATTTTCAGCACTCTAAGGCCATGTAGGGCATTACATGGGGAAGGGGCTGAGTATGTAACTTGCAAGCTTACATCACTCTTCCTCTTCTTATAAAGCCACCAATACCAATCCCGTGATAACCCATTACTCCATTGAACTATTAATCTATGAATGGATTAATCCATTCATGAGAGCAGAGCCCTCATGGCCTAGTCATGTTTTAGTGGGCCGATCTTCTGAAACCACCCACCTTGGGGATGAAGTGTCAACATGAATTTGGGAGATCATATTTGAGCCATAGCATCATTTTTGAGCTACAGTTTATACTATCCAGGGGTGGGGAACCTGAGGTGCAGCCCCCCAACTAAACCCAAACTTCATGAAACAAATTCCTTTATTAAAAGGATTTGTTCTGCAAACTTAGATTCAGTTAAAAGGCCGCATTCAAAGATCCAGAAGGCCACATGTGGCCCAAAGGCTGCAGGTTTCTTCATCCCTGCCTCCATGTTGGAGCCCAAGCTCCACCGGTTACTGTTACTATACTGTATCCTTGCATATGCTGCCCAAATTCTGTGCTCCAGCTTCCTCGTTTGTAACTAATAACAGAACCTGCCTTTCAGAGTCATGTTGAGGATTAAATGAGGTGATGCCTGTGAACACTTAGCACTGGTTCATTCCTGTTTTGTTTCTCTATATTAACTACTGTTATGATTATCGTTACTAGGTGGAGAGGAGTGGCGGATAACATTCCTCACTGAAGCTCCAATACCATATCAACTCTGTTGTCCCTATTTTTGTTCCCTGTCAGCCTTATTTCACCTGTCAGGGTCTCTGGGCTATATAGACTGGGACCCAGAAGTTCCGTTCAGGCTGGATGTCCCAAAGGTATCAGAATCATCTAGTCTTCTTCAAGTAACCCAGCTGTGATGTGCACAAGCGTTGCAACATAAATTATTGTCACAAAGATAACCCCCATGATGAGAAGTTTATTTATGTTCTACTTCAACAGCAGCTCTCACAGCTTTCTTTGGGACATAAGGGCTCCCTTTTTAAAGGAAGCTGCTTTCTCAGACATCCTTATTCCACCCTGCTCCCCATCCTCTGCCCTTGCTCTCTCCCCTGTTCTCCAGCCCCTTTGCTCTCATTCTGCCCACATTTTGCTCTTTATAATGCAAAACTGCAAAGTTACTCTCAGGGGAGAGTCTCACTTACTTCTGCAGAACTTTTGGATACTGTTATTAGTGAGGAGAAATCAGTCCCTTATCTTTTAGTTTACAGAAATGTATCTTTATTACTACTCCCTGCGGACATATCTAGTCCTCTCGACTAAGTTACATGCCTTGATAAAAATCCTTAAATTCTAGAAACAAGCAAGTGATCCTATTTTCTATGGAACTTCTCATTCTTAGGCAATCCAACCTTTTATTGAGCTTCTCATATGCAGTTCCTCAATTCTTGCAGTAAATTCATAAAGCATTATAAGGAGTTTAAAATTATTGTTCTCATTGACTAATTAGTTTTGTAAACTTTTATATGTTAACACTTTTTGTTGATCTATAGTCAGAATTTTTCACATTTTCTTCCATTTTGTTTTTGATAACTTTATTAATTTTCAAGCAATTATTTCTTTTATTCCCCATCAATAACAGTAAAATGTTATAGTGCAGAGTATGTTTAGAAATAGATCTTGGCTTAAAAAATGTAAATGCAGAGTTATTTAAATTATAGTAGATGGAAAAATAGTGTTTGTAGCAAAAGTTCATTTTGTTAAAAATCAATAATCTGTTTAGATACATGAAACTGGAACTGAAATAATATATACCAAGGGATTAAAAGTATTTATGTATGATTGGGTAGATAATGAAATTTTTCTTGGGTTCATCCACTTATCTGTATTTTCTGTAGTAAGTCTGCATTGCTTCTGTCAAAAAGAAAAGAAATATTAATTTGGGAGGAAATAGGCTTGAGGGTGTCGTGTTTGTTTTGCTTAAATGCTTTTCTCATTCACTTGAGGTCAGACTTTGTAGCTTTACTCATCTGGTTTGTTTTGCCGCTTTGTACACAGACATGAATGTCATTTCTGTTGCTCAGAAACTCCTTACAGTGGAATCTAAATTGTCTTTTAATTAATCTCCTGTTACCGAAGATTTAGGTTGTTTTTAACATTTTTGAAATCACAAACAAGACAGAGGAAAAAATAATTGACTACTAATTAACTAAAAATATAGAAACAAAAAAGAAGGACACTACAATTCTAGAAAAAGATTCAGAATGTTTTAAGGGGTAGTACTATATATAAAGTTGACTATTTTGTCTAGGAGTGCATCAGAATTTTTAATCTTTGGAAAACCAGTGGCTGGAAATTACTTTTTGATAAGTGCCCATCTTGACCAATTTGTACTGAGTCAAATTGATGTGGAGAAACAGTGGGTTGCTGTCAGGGCAGCGATGGGGCAGGACAAGGTTTGAGACATGCTCACCTGTAGACTGAGCGTCAGTTTCTGACTCTAATAGCAGTCAGGCTCCTTTCTGAGCATCAGTTTCCTTCTTAATACAGTGGAGGTCATAAGAAATAATAGTATTTATCTTTTAGGGTTTTTGAGAGTTGATGGATAACATCTATAAAGTGCCTGGCACATTAAAGAAAAGTATTTTCTACTTTTCTTCCCCAATATATATTTATCACATTGAATTTTATGTATAAACATGCATAGAACTTCCTAAGAAATATGTTTTTAAATAAGGTTTAGTTTGAATATATCTTCCAAACCAAATAACAATTTCACTATACAATAAGGAAGGAATATCTTTGACTTTTATTATTCTTAATAGAGTAATTGAAAAAGGGCAATGTGGCTCGGCGCCTGTGGCTCAACGGGCTAAGGCGCCAGCCACGTATACCTGAGCTGGTGGGTTCGAATCCAGCCCCCGGACCCGCCAAACAACAATGACGGTGCAACCAAAAAATGGCCGGGCGTTGTGGCGGGTGCCT